>JAINRH010000295.1:0-16999 GCA_025413025.1 Ficus hispida
GTTTATGGCGTTTGGTCAATACACAGTTAGATTTTAGCAGTGCCTATCATCCTCAAACAGATGGTCAAACTGAAGTTGTCAACCGTTCCTTGGGTGATTTACTTCGTTGCTTATCCGGTGATTTCATCAAGTCTTGGGATCAAAAACTGTGCCAGGCTGAATTTGCCCACAACCATGCAGTTAATCGAAGTACAGGCTTTAGTCCTTTTCAAGTGGTGTATGGTCTTGTTCCTCGTAGTCCTCTTGATTTAGTTCCAATCTCTAATACTGTTAAAGTGCATGGTAAAGCAGCGGATTTTGTTCAGGAACTACAACAGGTTCATTCACAGACTTATGAGCATTTGCAAGCTGCTGTTGCTAAGTACAAGTACGATGCGGATGTTAAACGTCGCCATGCCGAGTTTGAGGTGGGTGATTTTGTTGGGCGGTGTTAACAAAGGATCGTATTCCTGCTCATGAATATAACAAGCTTGCCGCAAGAAAAATTGGTCCATTAGAGATCATCGAGAAGATTAATCCCAATGCATATCGTTTGAAGCTGCCTAGTCATATTCGGACATCCGATGTTTTAATGTCAAGCATCTTGTGCCGTTTCGTGGTGATAATTCTGGTGATGACATTACTTCTCCACCAAAAGTCGAGGGCGATTTTTTCCCAACCAAGGGGGAATGATGTGGTGCAGAAGTGTGCCAAACTGTTTTTTTTTACTTTCAAATATTTTTGACTTTCGTTTTTTTTTTATTTTCAAATTCTGACATTATCTCAACTTAACTAATCTTTTTTTTTTTTTACCATTATCTAGTTGCTATTCCGATTTATCTCACGGGATATTATTTAAAGCATTGTATACCTTTTAGCCGGTAGTGATTAATATAATTATTCTCTTGCGTTTTCGACTCTCTATTTTTTTTTTCTCTTTCTTGGCATTTGTGAACAAATCAACAAGTTTGAGTTTTGTGAGGCTTTTCGTCTTTCCTATAAGCTTCCGCTACGTCAGTTGGTATCAGAGCCAAGTTCGTTCCTTCACTATGCCGCCAAGGAGACGTCCAGAAACCCGTGAAGGCCAACTAGAGGAGGTGAATAGACGTGATGAGATCGCACAGCTGCGTCAACAAGTAGAGTTGCTGACTCAGCAAATCGCTGCACTCGCGCCACAGCAACATGTGCCTGTGGCCCAACCTTTTGAGGATTTTGAAGATGAAAATCCATTTGCGCCGCATGATCAACCAATAGATCCGCCAGCCCGACGAAGAGGAGGTGTCCAGGAGGAAAACAGGCGTTGGGAATCAGGATTTAAAGTTGATATTCCTGAATTCCATGGTGGACTAAACCCAGAAGAATTCTTAGATTGGATGACTGCTGTTGAAGAGATCTTGGAGTTTAAGGAGGTTCCTGCTGGCAAACGTGTACCCCTCGTTGCGACGAGATTTCGTGGACGAGCATCGGCATGGGTGGCAGCAGACCAAAGTGACGAAATATAGAGTAGGAAAGACCAAGATTGTGACTTGGGATAATTAAAAAAAACATATGAAGAAGCAATTTCTACCCTACAACTATATTCGGACTATGTACCAGCGATTGCAAAACTTACGTCAAGGTATGAAAACTGTTTCTGATTATACAACAGAATTTTATATGTTATTACTAGGAATGAGGTAATGGAAACGGAAGAGCAACTAGTGTCGCGATATGTGGGTGTCTTCGTCCCCAAATACAGGACACGCTGAATATGTTTGATCCTGTGACGGTCTCTGAAGCGCATCAAAGGGCAATACAGATAGAGAAACAACAGTCCCGACGAAAATAGGTTCTTTAACTGCAGGGGGTTCTTCCAGTAATCTACAGCAGCAAACAATACGTCCTAGTAATCCTATCCAGGCCGGCTCTTCTAAGACAATCCCAATCAACAATCGACACGCCCTGGATGTGGTATTCGTTGTTTTAATTGTGGAGGTATGGGCCATAGACAATCTGAATGTCCCATGTAACGCCCCAAATGCTATCTAACTTTAAGTTAGAAAATTAACATTAGAATTAACATAGATAATATGATCAGATTAGAAATTCTTAATTCTAATGTTATGTTGAGTGATTTTTTTACAGGTGACGCGACGAGGACTCGATGTGCTAGAACAAAGTTCATGCCAAATTGATAAATATTATGTGTTTTGTGATGATTTGTGTGACAGTTAAAAATATATATATATATATTGTTGTATGTTTTGTACTATGCATATAAATACCATATATTGTTATACGGTTATATATATTTATACGGATATACTATATGTTTGAAGTATATTTTATGTTATATATGTACAGATTGTAGTTTATATATTTGCCTTTATATATATATAATATTATATGCTTATATCTATTTGTGTGTTTATATGTGGTATGCACGGTAAAAATAAAAAATAAAAAAAAAATAAAAAATTGGAGAGACGTTTGCATTCCATTTAATATGCTAATTATATGACAGCTTTATTTGCCCAAAAATTAGCCTTTTATGACAGCCTTGATCTGCAACCAATTAACCTTCGGATTTGCATCCAAATTTAATATCCTTTTATGACAATCTCATTATTCCAACCAATTAACCTTCAAATTGATTTCCAATTTACATCCAAAAGTCTGCAATTATTTTTCTTTCAACGCTTACTCTTTGCAGCTCTCTCACTCTCTCTCTCGCTCTCCCTATTATTTTCACGCACGAACAAAAAAAAAAAAAAAAAAAAATCTGCCAAACCTCCAAGTTCTTCAAGCCAAAATCAAAAGATTTCAAGGTATGTTTCGGTATTGTTTTATGATGAAGATGATTTTGTTATTGATTTTAGTTTGGGATTCTTTAAGGGGTCCGATGATTTTCTCGATGAGTTTCTTCGTGTTAGTTTAAAGAAAGGATGAGAAATATCTATCGAATAATGATTGAGGTAGGCTATATGGTTGATTGATGACGGTTTAGTGTATTTTGTCAACAAGATGATTTTAGGGTTTTTGATTTATTAATTCATAATTTTGTTGGTTTGGTGATTTAATATGTTATATGTTAAAAACATATATTAGGGCTGTTTTGGGTGTGTGTATGAATCATGTACATTAGGATGATAATTTTTATATTTTCGGATTTGACCACTACACTGAAATTTTTCCAGATTCTAAGACAAGAATTCCAAACAGATTTAAGGGTGCAAATGGACTCTATTTTTAACAAATTTGATATTGCTGGAAAGCCCTAGATGTCTATTTTCTTTTGAAATCAGTTTTATATCCTTTGGAATTATGTGTGAGTTTTTATGATTTTTCAAATAGGCAGAGGTCGGACTGCCAAGTTCGGTAAAAATTTAATGATCAGATTTCAAAACTGTTTTTGAAAATCCAAACGGTCTCCGTTTTTAACAAAATTGATATTTTTAGAAAACTATAGATGTCTATTTTCATTTGGAATCAGTTTTATATCATTTGGAGATATCTGTAAATTTATGTGATTTTTCAAACAGACAGAGGTCCGGCTGCCAGTTTCGGTAAAAGTTTAGAAATCAATTTCAAAACTATTTTTAAGAGTCCAAACGGTCTTCATTTTCTATGAATTGGGTACCATTAGAAAGATCTAGATGTCTACTTTTATTTAAAATTAGTTTCATATCATTTGGAGCTCTGTATGAATTTTTATAAATCTTAGAATGGACAAAGGTATGACTAACAGATTCGGTCAAAATTTGGAATTTCATGAAATGGTTTAATTTTTTTGTGTTGTGATATTATTGAACGATGAAATAGGCCTTTTAGGTGCTGCTATGATACGATGGATGTGTTTGATGAATTATTATGAGCTTTTATTGATTTTATTATATTTATTATTCATGGCATGAACGGTTCTAAAGACGAGCACCCGAGACCTCAATCCGCGTCACCATCGAAAAATTTGAAAAGGTTAAGTAAGGCGTTTAAGTAAGTACACTCTCACCTGCAACATGAATTAAAATTTTGAGAAGTATATGTTTTGATGTTGATGATGATGTTATGATGTTTTTAAATAATACTTCTCCTATGATGATGTTTTGATGAAAAGTATATATATGGTATGTATATGTATTTTATGTTTTAAAATGGCGTTGTACACCCTTAATGATGATGATGATGATGTTGTCCGGTGAGCGGACTTTGTCACCGTTGGTTTGGGATTTGCTACCCCAACCCTTCCGTGACTAGCGCGCTATGATGGTACAACGCCGGGCCCAATATATGACGGTTTTTAAAGTTAAAAAGTTTTTAAATGATGTTTATATTTATGATGATAAAAGAAAAATGTTTATTTATGTTTGTGAGATTTAAGTGTCTTACTAAGCCCTTGCTTATATAAGTTAATTCATGTTGCAGATAAAGGAAAGGGTAAGTTATAGTATTGGAGGAGCTTGGAGCGGATGGCGGGAAGATGTGTGATAGGAAAACGGGAGGAACGATCTTGAGATGGACATTTATAATTTCAAATGAAGTTTTGAGACTTTAATTTATTATTATTTGATTGAATGTTTCATATGGACTTAAATTTTATTTCATGAATTGGATTTTGAAAATATATATATAGATCAATAATGAAGTTTATTTTGATATAGTTTAAAAAAAAAAAAAAAATTCTATAGTTTTTTTTTTAAAAAAAATTATCTAAATAAAGTTTTCCGTAACGTAAAGATTTTTATTTCAAGCTTAATATTTTCCGCAATTTTATAAGAGATGAATGATTAAATAAGAAGCAAACTGTAACGGTCCGTGAGGGGTCGTTACAGATATGGTATCAGAGCGGTTTCCTATTTCCTATCATGCATCGCCACGTATCTACTTCAAACTTCTCCAAGTAAGTGATTAACTAATTTCCTTAAATAGAAATTTAAGAGTTATGAGGTGATGTTCTATTTATGGAAAGTTTGAATCATGACTCGATATCCAAAAAAAAAAAAAAAAAAAAGTCTCTTATTGATAATTTTGCTACTAACAGACGACTAAGATAAGATGGTACGCGGACGAGGACGTGCAGTTCGGGGACGTACAGTTCGAGGACGTGGTAATGGTCGAGTGCATGCCGAAGATGAGGTTGCTGCGGAACCTAACTTGGCAGAAGTTATGGCGCAGTTGCGTCAAGACCAACGAAGGGGTCGTGGACAAGTTGAAAATGAAGCGGTGGCAGAGCCTAATTTAGTAGAACTGGTGGTTCAACTTCAGAGGCAAGTTCAGGAACAACAGGTCCTCATTAACAATTTACAAGCTAACGCCAACAGAGTGGAAGTTCCCATTAATCCACCGGCTGCACAACCGGTGCAAGATAGAGGAGTTCAAGCAGCAACAAATCACGAGCCTCTGTATCTGCGATTCATGAGAATGAAGCCTAAGGAATTCAATGGTTCAACTGACCCTTTGGTAGCTCAAGGATGGTTGAAGTCGATCGAGTTAGTCCTTAATTTCATGGGTTTAACTGAGAATGAGAAAGTGAAGTGTGCTTCCTACTGTTTGATGGATGATGCTAGAATATGGTGGGAAGGAATAGAACTGAGCAGGGATGTGAATCAGATGGCATGGGAAGAGTTTATCCAAGAATTTAACGAGCAGTATTTCAACATGTCTGTGACTAGGGAACATTATGACGAGTTTAATAACTTTCGTCAAGGAAACCTATCGGTGACAGAAGCTGTTAGGCGGTTCAACCAATTAGCACGCCTTTGTCCCCACATGGTGCCAAATGAAAAAGAACGGCTGAGGAGAATGATCGGGATGTTGAGACCCGAGATTGCAGTGATTGTTGATAGCGGGACTGCTCCACCAACCACCACAGCTGAATGCGTCAAGTGTGCCCTTCGTGCTGAATATCATCTGAGTAAGCAAAAGGAAAGCCAGCCACGTCAGAGCGAAGCCCCTAAGAACAACAACAACCAGAACCGTGGAAACTTTGGAAATCAAGGAGGTCTCAAGGAGGTCAGTGGAACAATAACAAGAGGAAGGGGAACTTTTCTAATCAGAAGAACCACAACAACCATCAAGGAGGGGGACAACCAGCTAAGCAAGCTAAGAACATTCCACCATGTTCTAAATGTGGAAAGCTACATTTGGGAGAGTGCCGTATGGGCACAAATCTATGTTATGGTTGCGGACGCGAGGGTCACCTATCTAAGGATTGTCCGAACAAGATGTACCAGCCTTTCCAACAAAGACAACATAGAAACCCACCAGCTCAGCTTCACAGTATGCATGTTGCTCTTGATGGATCTCATATTTCTCAGGGACGACTTGAGGCTCCTCCACTTACGACCAATGCCAGAATTTTCACCATGACCAAAGAAGAAGCAGCTGCTGAGACTTCTACTGTTGTCACAGGTCAGATACTTGTTAATAACCAGTATGCTAATGTTCTTTTCGACACAGGAGCCTCACACTCCTTTGTGTCTTCTGCTTTTGCTAAAGAACTAGGAATGAATCAGGATATCTTGAGTCAGGGATTCACTACGACACTACCCTCTGGGGAAGTGATGATGTCCACTCATTGGCTACGAGCAGTGCCAATGAGAATTGTTGATAGAGAGCTCTACAGTAATCTGATAGTGCTCGAGATGTTTGACTATGACCTAATTTTAGGTATGGATTTCTTGGGCAAGTATAACGCGTCCATTGAATGTCGAAGACGTAAGGTCGTGTTTAATCCTGAACAAGATGATTGGTTTGAATTCATTGGTGATGCGAAGAAGACAGAGTTGTTCCTGTCAGCAATGAAGGCTCGAAAGATGCTAGCCAATGGCTGTGATGGTTTCTTAGCCAGTATCGTGGATAAGAGGAAAGAAGACAAATTGAAGCTTGAGGATGCACCTGTCGTACGAGATTTTAGTGATGTATTTCCGGAGGACTTGCCAGGCTTACCACCAGATAGAGAAATCGAGTTCGAGATTGAGTTAGCACCGGGCACTGGGCCAATCTCTAAGGCGCCTTATCGAATGGCACCTGCTGAATTGAAGGAATTACATGAGCAACTTCAAGAGCTATTGACCAAGGGTTTCATTCGCCCAAGTCATTCACCGTGGGGAGCTCCAGTTTTATTTGTGAAGAAGAAGGACGGGACAATGAGACTCTGCATCGACTATAGGGAGTTGAACAAGGTGACCATAAGGAACAAGTACCCATTGCGAAGAATTGATGATTTATTCGACCAACTGCAAGGTGCGACTGTGTTTTCGAAGATTGACCTACGATCTGGATACCACCAACTAAAGATCAAGGAAGGAGATATCCCCAAGTCAGCCTTCAGAACTCGATACGGTCATTATGAGTTTGTGGTAATGCCATTTGGGTTAACCAATGCCCCTGCTGCTTTTATGGACCTAATGAATAGAGTGTTTAAGGAGTTTCTGGATAAGTTTGTGATAGTGTTTATCGACGACATTCTCATTTATTCGAAGACTCGAGACCAACATGAGAAGCATATAAGGACAGTTTTGCAGACATTGAAACAGCACCAGTTGTATGCCAATTTCTCTAAGTGCGATTTTGGTTGGATCGTGTGGCATTCCTTGGTCATGTGATTTCTAAAGATGGCATAATGGTGGATCCTGCGAAGGTTGAGGCTGTTAGTAATTGGAAGAGACCAACCAATGCAAGTGAGATCAGAAGTTTCCTTGGTTTAGCGGGATATTATAGGAAATTTGTAGCTGATTTCTCGAAACTTGCTATGCCGCTTACGACGCTTACCCGAAAAGGAAAGAAGTTCGAATGGACAGAGGACTGCCAAAAGAGCTTTCAAGAGCTGAAGAGACGACTCACAAGTGCCCCAATCTTGACGATTCCAGATGGGGATGAAGGGTTTGTAATTTATAGTGATGCTTCTAAAATGGGACTCGGTGCAGTCTTGATGCAGAATGGGAAGGTAATTGCCTATGTTTCAAGGCAATTGAAGAACTATGAGAAGAACTATCCCACCCATGACCTAGAGTTGGCTGCCGTTGTTTTTGCATTGAAAATATGGAGGCATTATTTGTATGGAGTCCGATGCCAAATATACACCGATCACCAAAGTTTGAAGTATATCTTCACGCAAAAGGATTTGAATATGAGGCAAAGGAGGTGGCTTGAGCTAGTAAAGGATTATGTTTGTGAAATCCTATACCATCCGGGAAAGGCAAATAGGGTAGCTGATGCGTTGAGTCGGAAGACCCCGGCCACGTTAATGTCCTTGAATGCGATGTCTAAGCCCCTTCAAAAGGAGATTTTTAATTTTGGGTTGGAGTTAATAATTGGGCAACTTTCTGCAATGATCTTGTCTCCAATTATTTTAGATGATATTCGGAGCAAACAAGACCTTGATCCAAGTCTTGTGAGGATTAAAAAGGAAATGCTCGAAGGGAAGTGTGCAGGATTTAGTGTGTGTGATGATGGAGTGCTGAAGCTTAGGGGATGATTATGTATTCCTAAGGACGAGCAGCTAAGGAAGAAGATTCTTGAAGAGGCGCACAACACCCCGTATATGCTTCATCCTGGCACAACTAAAATGTACATGGATCTTAAGAATAGTTTCTGGTGGTTCGGAATGAAGAAGGATGTAGCACACTATGTGAAGCATTGTATGACGTGCCAACAAGTTAAGGCTGAGCACCAAAGGCCAGGAGGGGTACTTCAGTCAATTCAGATACCAGAATGGAAATGGGAAGACATTGCAATGGATTTTATTACTGGATTGCCAAGGACTACGAATGGGTATGATGCTATATGGGTGGTCATTGACAGATTAACCAAGTCAGCACACTTTCTTCCTATACGATTGACGTCTTCTATGGAACAGTTGGCAGAATTATATGTGAAGGAGGTCGTGAGGCTTCATGGTGTTCCCAGATCTATTATTTCGGATCGAGATAGTAGGTTTACCTCCCATTTCTGGAAGAGTGTTCAAGCTGCTATGGGTACGAAGTTGAAATTTAGCACGGCTTTTCATCCGCAAACAGACGGTCAGACGGAGAGGACGAATCAGACACTTGAGGATATGCTTCGAGCTTGTGCCTTGGACTTCAAAGGGAGTTGGTGTAAGTTCTTACCATTGGCTGAGTTCGCTTATAACAATAGTTATCAAGCGACGATTGGGATGGCTCCCTATGAGGCACTTTACGGAAGACGTTGTAAGTCCCCGATTTATTGGCATGAGGCTGGGGAAAAGAAACTAGCGGAGTCGGAACTTAAGGAGAAAACTGACTTCTTCAATAAGACAACCGAAGCATTGAAAGTGATTCAGCAGCGGATTGCCACGGCTCAAAGTAGGCAGAAAAGCTACGCGGATGTGCGTCGAAGGCCCTTAGAGTTTGAGGTTGGAGACTTGGTGTTTATCAAAGTCGCCCCGATGAAGGGTGTGATGCGATTTGGGAAGAAAGGCAAGCTTAGTCCCAGGTATGTGGGACCATATATGGTGATTGAGCGTATCGGCAATGTGGCATACAAGTTAGATTTGCCTCAGGAGATGGCATCTATCCACAACGTATTTCATGTTTCGATGTTGAAGAAGTATGTACCGGATCCATCTCACGTCATCCAACCGCAATCGATTCAGATTCAAGAGGATATGAGCTACGAAGAGATACCAGTTGAGATTCTTGATCGGAAGACGAAGACCTTGAGAAACAAAGAGATTCTCTTAGTAAAAGTTCTTTGGCGTAATCACAAGATGGAGGAAGCTACGTGGGAGCGAGAAGACGCTATGAGAACAAATTATCCAGAATTGTTCTAAGTTTCGAGGACGAAACTTTTATAAGGTAAGAGGGATTGTAACGCCCCAAATGCTATCTAACTTTAAGTTAGAAAATTAACATTAGAATTAACATAGATAATATGATCAGATTAGAAATTCTTAATTCTAATGTTATGTTGAGTGATTTTTTTACAGGTGACGCGACGAGGACTCGATGTGCTAGAACAAAGTTCATGCCAAATTGATAAATATTATGTGTTTTGTGATGATTTGTGTGACAGTTAAAAATATATATATATATATATTGTTGTATGTTTTGTACTATGCATATAAATACCATATATTGTTATACGGTTATATATATTTATACGGATATACTATATGTTTGAAGTATATTTTATGTTATATATGTACAGATTGTAGTTTATATATTTGCCTTTATATATATATAATATTATATGCTTATATCTATTTGTGTGTTTATATGTGGTATGCACGGTAAAAATAAAAAATAAATAAAAAAATAAAAAATTGGAGAGACGTTTGCATTCCATTTAATATGCTAATTATATGACAGCTTTATTTGCCCAAAAATTAGCCTTTTATGACAGCCTTGATCTGCAACCAATTAACCTTCGGATTTGCATCCAAATTTAATATCCTTTTATGACAATCTCATTATTCCAACCAATTAACCTTCAAATTGATTTCCAATTTACATCCAAAAGTCTGCAATTATTTTTCTTTCAACGCTTACTCTTTGCAGCTCTCTCACTCTCTCTCTCGCTCTCCCTATTATTTTCACGCACGAACAAAAAAAAAAAAAAAAAAAAAAATCTGCCAAACCTCCAAGTTCTTCAAGCCAAAATCAAAAGATTTCAAGGTATGTTTCGGTATTGTTTTATGATGAAGATGATTTTGTTATTGATTTTAGTTTGGGATTCTTTAAGGGGTCCGATGATTTTCTCGATGAGTTTCTTCGTGTTAGTTTAAAGAAAGGATGAGAAATATCTATCGAATAATGATTGAGGTAGGCTATATGGTTGATTGATGACGGTTTAGTGTATTTTGTCAACAAGATGATTTTAGGGTTTTTGATTTATTAATTCATAATTTTGTTGGTTTGGTGATTTAATATGTTATATGTTAAAAACATATATTAGGGCTGTTTTGGGTGTGTGTGTATGAATCATGTACATTAGGATGATAATTTTTATATTTTCGGATTTGACCACTACACTGAAATTTTTCCAGATTCTAAGACAAGAATTCCAAACAGATTTAAGGGTGCAAATGGACTCTATTTTTAACAAATTTGATATTGCTGGAAAGCCCTAGATGTCTATTTTCTTTTGAAATCAGTTTTATATCCTTTGGAATTATGTGTGAGTTTTTATGATTTTTCAAATAGGCAGAGGTCGGACTGCCAAGTTCGGTAAAAATTTAATGATCAGATTTCAAAACTGTTTTTGAAAATCCAAACGGTCTCCGTTTTTAACAAAATTGATATTTTTAGAAAACTATAGATGTCTATTTTCATTTGGAATCAGTTTTATATCATTTGGAGATATCTGTAAATTTATGTGATTTTTCAAACAGACAGAGGTCCGGCTGCCAGTTTCGGTAAAAGTTTAGAAATCAATTTCAAAACTATTTTTAAGAGTCCAAACGGTCTTCATTTTCTATGAATTGGGTACCATTAGAAAGATCTAGATGTCTACTTTTATTTAAAATTAGTTTCATATCATTTGGAGCTCTGTATGAATTTTTATAAATCTTAGAATGGACAAAGGTATGACTAACAGATTCGGTCAAAATTTGGAATTTCATGAAATGGTTTAATTTTTTTGTGTTGTGATATTATTGAACGATGAAATAGGCCTTTTAGGTGCTGCTATGATACGATGGATGTGTTTGATGAATTATTATGAGCTTTTATTGATTTTATTATATTTATTATTCATGGCATGAACGGTTCTAAAGACGAGCACCCGAGACCTCAATCCGCGTCACCATCGAAAAATTTGAAAAGGTTAAGTAAGGCGTTTAAGTAAGTACACTCTCACCTGCAACATGAATTAAAATTTTGAGAAGTATATGTTTTGATGTTGATGATGATGTTATGATGTTTTTAAATAATACTTCTCCTATGATGATGTTTTGATGAAAAGTATATATATGGTATGTATATGTATTTTATGTTTTAAAATGGCGTTGTACACCCTTAATGATGATGATGATGATGTTGTCCGGTGAGCGGACTTTTGTCACCGTTGGTTTGGGATTTGCTACCCCAACCCTTCCGTGACTAGCGCGCTATGATGGTACAACGCCGGGCCCAATATATGACGGTTTTTAAAGTTAAAAAGTTTTTAAATGATGTTTATATTTATGATGATAAAAGAAAAATGTTTATTTATGTTTGTGAGATTTAAGTGTCTTACTAAGCCCTTGCTTATATAAGTTAATTCATGTTGCAGATAAAGGAAAGGGTAAGTTATAGTATTGGAGGAGCTTGGAGCGGATGGCGGGAAGATGTGTGATAGGAAAACGGGAGGAACGATCTTGAGATGGACATTTATAATTTCAAATGAAGTTTTGAGACTTTAATTTATTATTATTTGATTGAATGTTTCATATGGACTTAAATTTTATTTCATGAATTGGATTTTGAAAATATATATATAGATCAATAATGAAGTTTATTTTGATATAGTTTAAAAAAAAAAAAAAATTCTATAGTTTTTTTTTTAAAAAAAATTATCTAAATAAAGTTTTCCGTAACGTAAAGATTTTTATTTCAAGCTTAATATTTTCCGCAATTTTATAAGAGATGAATGATTAAATAAGAAGCAAACTGTAACGGTCCGTGAGGGGTCGTTACATCCCAAGACTTCTCGTAAGGGACTCTTTGTTGATGAAGTATACGAGGATGATGAGGGGGAACCTGTCTTTGACAGTGTAGACACCGAGAAAGCAACGGAGGAAGAGGAATTTGTTGTTGGTGATGTGGGTCAAGCGTTAGTAGTGAGACGGAGTTTTTTGACTCCCATGGGAAATACGAGTGATTGGTTGCGTAATAATATTTTTCAATCCACATGTACAGTTGGGGGAAAAGTATGCAAGTTTGTTATTGATTCTGGAAGTTGCGAGAATGTAGTGGCCGAGGAAGTCGTTAAGAAGTTGGGATTGCAAACAGAAAAACATCCCAAGCCATATAACAACAACAATAATAAAATTAATATGCAATAACCTGCAAAACAAATACTTCGAGAATATCTATGTCAGCGCTCATCAATTTTTGTTAATTGATGCAAAAAGTATGGACGGCAAGATCACAGCAAAATAAAAACTAAGGTATAGAGAATGCCGCTCCAATAACTTAATGTGATGAAGTTTTCAGAACTGCAACATGAGGTCTGAGAATTAATGCCATTGCTGTTTAAGGAATCAGAACTGATCTGGGAGAGAGCATGAACAAGAATGGCTGCAGAGTCAGGATCGACTTCGTAAAGGTCACGTGTAGAACGTGTTTAATATATAGGACGAATGGATGAGGCTCTGAGATGCAGTTGGGCTATGTTGTGCAATCTGATTGAATTGCTCTCTTAAGGCTGTTAACCTTGGTTCATCATCGCCAATGCTTGGGTTCACAATGACTTCATCAACAGCAGTTCGGCCTTCAAGCATGCTCACCACCGCAGACATGGTAGGCCTAAGTTCTGCTAAGGGGTTTATGCATAATATAGCTACTTTGATCGTTCTAACCGCCTCTTCCTTGTTAAAATCCGACCCCAAGTTTGAATCCAACAGCTCCTTTAAATTACCCCTTTGTTGTAAAGCAAGGACCTGAAAACAGACTAGAGCTTTGAAAATTAAGAGGTGTAGCTCTATCGATACTTACTTGTGTAGTGATTGTAAGGTCTTCCTTTTGAGCGGAAAAGCTTGTACTTATTTTTCCACTTATGATCTCTAAGACCATCATGCTAAAACTAAAGACATCGGATTTTATTGGGAACTGACCATTGGAAACAGATTCTGAAGCCATATAACCACTGTATCAGAAAATCACACTACTTAAAAATCAAATTACAGAGTGTAGTAGATTATACTTTTATATATGTACAAAACTTATAAAGAGAATGTGGGAAGATTAATACTCACTAAGTTCCTACAACTCTATTTGTGTTTCCTTCTATCTGGTCTGCTCCAAAAGTTCGACGCAAGCCGAAGTCTGAAATTTTGGGGTTAATATCTTTATCAAGTAAGACATTACGTTTTTGAGATCTCTGTGTATAATTCTCAATATTGAATCTTGGTGTAAATATACAAGCGCTTACCCCATTTTAAAAGTTTTGCTTTATTTTGATTTGTAAGTGCAAAATAATTTCAATGAATCAGTCACTTACAACTAACGATGGACACAGTACATAAGAAATTTCTTACGCAAGTATTACAGTACTGATAATGGCAGTTAAACATTAACTGACTGAACTATGTTAAGAACTTCGAGGTTGAGTGGGATTCTTACCAAAAATGAAAAAGTCAAGGCTTTTGTTAGGCATATATTCATAAACCAGTAATTTCTCTTCTCCCTTATGCAACACAAGAAGCTTTACAAGATTCCTATGCTGAAGCTTGGCGATTAGTATACTTCATTTTTAAACTCATCTACTCATTATCCCGAATTGATAGAAAGCCTCTTCTAACTTACCCTGAAAGTCCATGTGTATGAAAATATGTTTGTTCTTAAACTGAAACAATTTCACAATCCATATTCAATTTGTAGTCATATAAGCTAACACAAGCTTACTCTGTATACAGGTCCAAAACCACCCTGTCCAAGCTTATTACTCGTTGACAAACTGTCGGTGGCAATGATTATATAGTAGATAAATCAGATAATGGGAGCTCTAGATCTTTCTCTCGGTCTCCAATTTTCGTATTTCTACCAGTTCATTAAAATGATTCCATGAAGAGTTGAACTTGACATTTCGGCCAAGAAATGAGATGAGATGGAATCCATAATTTGTATGAACGTCGATAAGAAGATAAATTTCGACCAGAGTACTACCAGGGATCTCAATCTTTATTCGTAGCATTTTGAATGCAAACTCATGTGGCTGCAAGTAATCATCTTTTAAATATATAATTTAATGTCTTTTAATATTAATTGATGTAGTAATTTTTAAATGGTCGCCGTTAAAAAAAAAAAACAACATTTTTTTTCGGGCAATATGTCCCCACGAAAAACATTATCAGAGCAAGAGAAAGAGTACCTTTTGACCTTCTTCGGTAAATGAAGTAGCCTAGTAACAGTATCACAGAAACACCTCCAATATATGCTAGCTACTATTATCACAATTCTCACCCTAGAACCAGAGCTTCCTTTTTGTTTGTTATTCAACATTGAAGGAGGGAAAAAATAATAATAATTATCCGATAGATAGCCAAAAAATATCCAAATTCAGGATAAATAAAAAAGGAAATCTGAAACAAATGACTTACAATAATGGAAGGAAAAAAACGAAATTAAACATAGCCATACCTAGATCTGAAGCTGGCATTCGAATATATAGAACTTGTCCGTTCGAGGAATATTAATCTCATGTTCAACAATATCTTACATACAAGTGGGTTTTGCATGCAAAAAATAAAAATAAAAGCCCAATGTTTCAGTAATTAAACATTAAACATAGTAACAGTAAACAAATAAAAAATAATAATTTCAAAGATTTGATATTAAAATATATCTTTATCAAGTCTCTGCTTCTGATACGGCTATAAGGCTTGATAGGGGATGACTCGGATATTGCTGCGGTGATTTTGTCTCCATGAAATAGCCAGGTCTATTAGGATAAGACATACATGGCCATCGCTGCTTAACATCAAAACCACAGACGACATGCTTGGCCTGTCCGCAGCACGTCTTTGCACGCATATCAGACCAACAAGGGTGCAATGCAACACTTCCTGCAAATTGTGGTCTAAATCCCTTAACCATGAGTCAAGCAGTTCAATTGCCATGCCTTGTGTATCACTGTCCAAGCCTAAAATATCCAAAATTATCATCTTACATACATACGTGTTTAAGATTTTGATATTTAGCATGTCAAAATAAGAGATGCAGTTTTATCGGTACTTACATGTCAGGTGAGTGTAAGGTCTTCCTGTGAGGAAAAGCTTGTACATCTCTGAGAGATGTGTGTAAAAAAAATCTTGACAACTATTTAAAAGTAAAAAAAAAAAGAAGTAAAGTAGTATATTTTCAGAGGGATAAATCAAATTTAAAAAATCAGCCATATTAATCTCAAATTTAAAAAATCAGCCATATTAATCTCAGTTTTGACAGTCATCGGTCCCAATAAAGAAAATAGTAAGATGTGTAGTCTTTCATCATTTGAGAATAGATATATATGATGGTTAATTAGTAAAGAGACTATCTTCTAATATCATGAGACCTTGAGCCCAAGAGCAAAACCGTGTAGGCACAAGACAAAAAGTGGAAAATATCATATCGAAGGAAAGCATGAGTCATCACAACCTTTCCACTTATATAACCTTCGGGGATATGCTTGTCATTCTGCATCAAATTCGATAGCCCATGTAAAATCACCAGGACAAGGGTCATCCCAATTCCTCCATGCCCATAATCGCCGATTAAGACCCTTCCCAAAGTCCCATCCCATTTCATGTCCAGCTAACAATGTGTTCGATGGATAACAAAGCTTTCCCACAAATAAGCCTCCGAGTTTGCATTTCTTCGTCTTTCAATACAACATTTCCAGAATCAGGAAGCTGTACTAACGGTTTCTTGACTTGATTTGATAAGCTTGTTGACCACGCAACACTCTTGTTCTGATACAGAGCACTAGATCGCCCGGGCCATTTATTGTCAACAATCGGCCAGATGACTCGTGATCAGGTTGCACAGTTTGTGAAACATTGGTTTGAACAGAGATGTTATTGTACCAATCCCGCATAATGGTTCGCGGAACTTCCTATATTGAAGAAACCGAACTCAAACATTCCATTCTTAGAAACCAACGTTGTTTCTATCACTAATAGATTGGAGTGCCAAAGTTGTCGCTGCAAGGGCGATAAAAATGAAGAAAAACAAAAGAACAGAACAATTTATTATTCATACAGATAGAAAAATTCCCATTGATGTGTTTTCTTTGTTACAGATTCATGGTAAATGCAATTGCTAGTCTGCTTTGTGAAGGCAGAAACAAAGGAATACACGTCTTTTTTTTTTTTTTACTTTTCTTTTTTTTTTTAACTGAAATT
>JAINRH010000296.1:0-22152 GCA_025413025.1 Ficus hispida
GGTCATCCACCAATGCCTTGCGTCCTTTTTCAGAGCGAAGGAAGCACATAGAACCTTCTCTTGCTCCGAAAGCCTCATAAAATCCAATATAACTTGTATGTCTATCAGCCAATTGTCAGCGGCGATCGGATCCATTATTCCTTCAAATTCCGGCGCCTTCATCTGCCTGAATCTCTCATAAAGCAAATCTTCTCGTACCGGTGGTAGATTCTCTGGAATCCCAACTGGTGCTAGCGGAACTTCTTGTCGAATTTCTAGTGTACTTCAGGTACCTGCGGTGCTACCGGGGGTACTCTATCGTGATGCGGGGGAACTTCATCCACACGCGGTCTATCATTCATCTGAGCCAACTGCTCTCGCAGTCTATCCGTCTCGCGTTGCTGCTCCAGTAATTGCCGTTGTAAATTGCTACAACGTCGCAATATCAGGCTCAGGAGGGTTGACTGGTACCGTCTTACGTGTGCGCACCATTTTCAAATTCCTTTTAAGACATAAGAAAAGATATTATTATGCTGTCAATATCCTTTCTTTCATACATATTACATTCTATTATATTATCATACTTTGTGTCCAATCACAATTATAGCTGATCATAGTCATATCATTGTGTACATATTTCATACATATCATATCATTCATACATTAACATAACATAACATATCATAATATAATTTCCATAATCTCATCGTATCATAACATTTCCTTCATAAACTGTCTTTTGCATTTGTACAAAATACATCATATTTACAACCTAGTAAATACATATCTTATACATACTGTACATACATGGTCAAATAATTGGATGGAAGTGTCTACCACTTTACCATCATACATACGTACAAGCCTATCATCAAAAAGAATAAGCAAGTACAAGATAGTCTAGCATCAAAAATACATATACATGGTCATCCTAGTCTATATGCTCAATGGTGACGACTGATGACGCATCAGAATCGGACTCCCCCTCTCCGTCGGACAATGGAATCTCCTCCGGATCCTCATCGAAGTCCTCCTCATCAACCAACCAGCCTGCGTGCTCTAACTCAGGATCTGGCTCCTCATCGTCCTCATCATCACTCGATATATCAATAATCGGGGATCCTCCGGTGGATCCTCCGGCACAATGATGGGGTCATCGGGGTCGGAATCATCAGCCTCCATATCAGCCTCGGCCTCCTGGTGTGGCACCTCCTGTACCGGGACGGCGGGGATCGGATCCTCAGGAAATACTGGACCCACCTCATACATCGGCTCTCCCATCCCGGCGTCATCAACGGGCGCCTGCTGACCCTCAGCTAAATCCGGGCTGGCATATCATGCAAAACGGCCTCGGCTCCTAATATAGCCTCAATCATGTGTCCAACTGACAAACCGAGCATAGGTTCAGGAACGTACTGCCGAATCTGAATAGGCAATCCGTTCCTAAGAATAACTAAGGCCTGCAGCTCAGGACTCTGCAGATACTGAGGAATGTACGGCAGCATCGACTCCTGGAATCGTCGGCAATAATGGGCCATCGTCTCCTGAGGATACGCGTGCCAATCAGCTACGTAGCTAAGGTAACGTGTGTGATGCATATCCTTATAAATCTCGAAGTCACGGAGTAGATCACCCGCTCCCTCGCCTAACATCGGTCCATATCGAGCCATCACTATAGTACGAAAATGCTGCCACGTGCGGCTCGGCAACTGACGCTCTCCTAGAGTAATCCACCAAATCCGAGCGTCGACAGCAAAGCACCGGCTAGCCAGAGAAACCTGCAACCGGGCCTCAATATGACAGATATGGAAGATCAACTCCATATTGTACAACCATGCAGCTATAGGCACCGTCCGTCGCGTGCCATCGAACATGAGTGGACATGACTGAAAGAATGACCTCGTCGCCTCTCGGTCCGCGCCGACTAGGTCCGGGTCCATATCGTCGAGTCTACCATAACATAGGCGCATAATAATTATTTACTATTTAAAATAAAACTCAACTTACAATGATGGTGGCGATGACAGGCAGACTGTGAAGTGGGATAGCAGGAAACCGCTCTGATGCCAACTCTGTAACGACCCGCCTAGCACAGGCCGTTACCGTACATACATACATACATAACATACATACATGCTTAGCATATGCAGCGGAAAATTTTTTATTTTTTTTTTTTTATTTTATTTTTTTATACTGGGCGTACAAACGACAAACGATATATACGAACGAAGGGCATTATATAAAAACGGTGCGTTCGAAATGAAAAGCGATATACGAAGATCGGATATTAAATAATGTACATAAGAAACAAAACGCGTAGCGGCAAAAATATCCCACATCACTTCACAATTCACCCTGCCCCGCTCGCCATCTTGTATCAAAAATTGCTGACAGGTTGCTTACCTACAGCATAGACGTAAGACACGTGAGCTTTTGCTCAGCAAGTACAACATAATTATCCGCAACAAATAACGATACAAAACAGAATTCAATCAAACATAACATAATCCATCTAACATAACATATTCTATCTAAATCATGCATGAGCAAATTATGCTTCATTATGCTTGCTTCTTTCATTCATAACTTGTCTTATCATACTTGCTTATCTTACTTATCTTGCTTATGGGCCCCATATGTGTACGTACCGGGCGCGCAACTATGATTTGGTTGGGGCGGCCAGTCCATTTCCAACTCAAACCATAGTCCAACCCGACCTATGAGCGGGTCGGCACGACACAGGCAACTTGCTTGCCATAATTTCTTATCTTATCTTATTCTTATTTAGAATTAGTGATCATGCCTCGTGATGTCACAAATTCCTAAGACATAAATCATATCGTGTCTTCATGCATTTTAAACATATCATACGTCATAGCATAATCATTTCATAAAGCATTCACATAACATCTCATAACATAACCTAATATCAATCATACCTAACATACGTCACAGCATCTATTATAGCATTCATAAATCATACTTGAGTAAGTATACAACTAAAGCCTATGCTGTAGGCGGAGTTGTACTTACCTCAAACTAAACGTCCACTGATAAGCCGCTCCTGCTCGGGGCGAGATAGCAGATTGTTTCCTGCTATGACAAGGACATCGTGTCAGGATTCTGAAATCCTAACTTTTAAATTGTTGGTAATCTGTACCAACTTTCCATTTATTCTTTGTTATATGCCCCAACCTAACCGTCTTGAAAATATTCTTAATGGGTTATTAAAAATAACCCTATAGGTAACCCTTGAGTCAAGGGCCCTGATCCGTCGTCTTAATCTCTTATTGGGTTACGTTGGATAACCCTTGGGCTTCGGGCCCAAACCAATAACTCGGCATCTTTTTCCGGTTATTGCTCACCGAATTTTATTTTTAAAACTACTTTTGAAAACTTAGGGTTTTTCTTCAAAAAATCCTTGAAATCATATGATTTGGTTTTATAAAATGTTAAAGGCGAAAAACTGTCCTTGAAACAGTTTTAGTATTTAAAACATTGGGTTTTTAAACCACCAAAAATGATTAAACACTAATAACTGCCTTTGGAACAGTTTTTCTATTTTGTTTTAGGAAATTCTGTGCAGGAATTCCAATTTCCTACACAGTTTTAAAACTTCAATTTTTAATTAGAAATCCAGACCGAATCTGAAAAACTTTTCTTCATGAAAGTTTTAGATCTTAGAAAATCCTAAAACTTTCATGTTTTGTGCAAAACCCAGTTCGGAACATAACTCATTCATTTACCCGGTTTAAGTCTCCTGGCCGTGCATAAAAACTGGGCACAGTCAGGCTCGGTTTTCCATAAAAACGAAGGCCGTTGGAGCTAGGGCTGGCAATTCCGGACACGACACGGTGACACGACACGAGAACGACACGTAATAAATGGGTTTGGACAGCACGTTTAATAATTGGGTTGAAATTGGGTCGACACGTTTAACACGAAAATAAATGGGCCGGAAACGGGCTAACACGATTAACACGTTTAACACGTTTATGTTAGAATTTTCAAACTATTCTAAAGCTCTTTTTATAACAAGTATAGGCCCATTTGTGTGTTTGATACAAGACCAGAAAACAACTATTGAAGAATTTCCACTATTAAGACAATATAAATCAGAAGTTATGGAGATGTTGCTTCTGATATAAAATAATAATCTTATAATTAACTAGTTAATAATATAAAATTGTAAACAAATTATAGTTAGAGTTAACTAGTTAATAATATAAAATAGTAAACCTAATTATATGTATATATTTGGATTAGGATATTAGGGTAATCTTATAGTTAACAAAGCTATAAATTTATTAGGATGTAAAACAATAAAACTTATTCATCATTTTGAAACTATATTTTTCAAATTTGAACTTCAACTTTCCAAATTCTTATTGACCATGAAAAAAAAATTCAGAAATAATATTTAAATATTCTTGTCATCATTTTTGTATTTTTTACTTGTTGTCTTCGAATTGCTATTGTAGTTTATTCTTTTGCTTGTTGTTTAAAGCAACTAAGTATTTGACAATACTATAAAATATGTTTAACTCTAAAACTAGGGCCGGCAATTTCGGACACGACACGGTGACACGACACGAGAACGACACGTAATAAATGGGTTTGGGCCGCACGTTTAATAATTGGGTCGAAATTGGGTCGACACGTTTAACACGAAAATAAATGGGCCGGAAACGGGCTGGCCCGAACACGGCCCGCGAACACGATTTGCCAGCTCTAGTTGGAGCCTTATTTTTGAAAATTGTCTGCGCTGTCTTATAGGAAAAACTGTTCTCAACAACTTTCATGTTTTACGTTTTTCGAAAATCGGCCTCTAAGGGCCTCAAAATTTGCTTTCCAGAAAACAGGGTAACTTGGACCCGAATGGCCAGTTTTCTATCTCTTAATCGTTTTCGGTCCTAAAACGAGCACACTACCTCAACCGAACTCAGCGGGAGCCTAAGTCAGTCATACAGCGCCTTTCTAACGTCAATTTCTTTTTAAACACAATTTAAAATTCATCCATGCAAACCATTATTCTTTCCCCAAATAATTAAGGTTTGCAGAAAAATTTCCAGCTTGCCTAATTACACCAAATCTACCAATTAACCTAATCATGCATTCTAACTCCTACCTTAACTTATTAGGGGCATATAACTTAACCATTCAGCTAGCATACAAACAAGCAAGCATTTTAAAAGCATAGCATACTAATTAAACCAAACCACCCTAAAAATCAAATCAAGCACATAACCTAACTAGGGCTGAAAATAAAATTAGAGCTTATGCTCTTACATACTCAGCTTGTAATACAAAATAACTTCCAAATTGAACCAAATTGAAAGCTGAAAACTTAGGGGAGATTTTACCTTAATAAACCCTAAAGTTGGTTAGGGTTTGGTCCAAAGTTTCTTCCCCCTTGGCTCCTAGACACAACCGGCCTCCTCCCTAGTTCACCCGAAAACTTTTCTGTCCCTTGGCTGCTGCTCCTCACCAAGACCAGCCACTAAATCTGGCCACTCCTTCAGCTTTTCTCTTCCTTTTCCAGCTCACTAACAACCGGCCACAAGGCCAAACAAAGGGGTTCCAAATTTTCCAACACTTTTTCTTACTTCCAAATCTGAAATCCGAACTCACCCTACAGATTTCACTCTTGGATTTCTGTTTCAGCTCTTGTTTTTCTTGGCTGCTGGAGTTCGGTTTTGGGCAGAGGAAAATGGGCAGAGTATGGCTGAATTTTCTGATTTTTTTTTAGTAGAATGGCCACCTATTTATAGAGGTTTTGAAGCTTTGTTTAATTGCAATTTTAGTCCCTCAAAAACCAACATTTTTCACAAAGGGGGGGTGAGGTGGCCGGCCAACTCATGGTCTAGAAGCCTCCAAAATACTTTCCTAATTTAGCTTAAACCCAAATGATGTCATAAATAATGGATAAGGTGATGTCATTCTCCCTTAAGACTTGTTTGGCTTTAAACCTTGATAAGCAGTCCATTTATAGCCAAACAGGTATTGTTAATACTGTGTTACTTAATACACAGTATCATAAATTAAATTTCATTCCAAAATTTATCTGTCATAAAATGGACGGTACGAAAAACTTTTCTTTCCGCTTCAAGTCCTTTGGCCCTTAATAATCTATTTAATGTGCTTGATTTTTCTATGGCGGTTTTAGATTTAATTCTAACTATTTTACTCGTAAAAACGGTTTTTCTCAGTATATAACCTATACTGCTTAACATACTTAAGTTCCCTCACATAGTTGACCTTTTTAGTCAATCTTTGACTTCTCGGGTCAACTTTGACTTTTATGGTCAACTTTGACTTTTTCGGTCAAACGTTCACTTTAAATAAAATCATAGAATTTTCTATCTTTTGAACACAAAAGATCATAAGCTTGACTAAGCGATCGTATTTGAGTCTTACGAAGCCATAAGAACTCATGAAATTTAAATAAAAACCCTAAGTCGGGCTTTTTCATAAATACCATTATGGTACAATTTATATTTCTATACGAGAAATCATAACGTTGAAATTTCTAGATCTTACATGAATGGCCAGTTATGGATAAGCTGGAAAAGCAGAAAAAATGCTAGGAATAGGAGGAGAATGGCCGGTTATGGGTAGCCAAGGAGAAAGGAGAAAAATGTGAACCAAACTCCTAGCCTAGCCTTGTGTTCAATCAAGGTAATCTCCTTAAGCCCTAAGCTTTTTAAGTTGAGCTTCAATTTGAAATTTAAAGTGTATTTCCAGCATTGGATGTAAGAGCATAAGCTCACTTTTAAGTGCTTAATTACGCTTGATTAGGGTTGGTGGTCTCTAGTTTATGATTTTGATGCATGTTTGCAATATGCCTACTATGTGTTTGTTGTATGTCCCCATAGGTTGAGAATGAATGTTTGATTTTATGCATGATGGATTGGAACTTTAGAAACGATTGCATGTGTGACCTTAGGCTCCCGCTGTGGTCGGTTGAGGTAGTGTGCGCGTTTTAGGACGTAAAACGAAATTAAGAACCGAAACTGCCAGTCTCGGGTCAAGACTAGGCAGCTTTCTGGAAATGATAATTTGAGGCCCTTAGAGGCCGAATTTGAAGAAACTCAAAACTACAAAGTTGTAGATAATGGTTTTTTCTAGAGGAACGCGGACCATATTTGAAAATAAGGCTCCAAAGGCCTCTGTTTTTATGAAAATCCGAGCCTGACCGTGCCCAGGATTTATGCACGGCCAGGTGAGTTCAACAAGGAATAAGGACATGATAAGTTCCGAACTGGGCTTTCCTCAAAACATGAAAGTTGTAGTATTATCCGAGATATACAACTTTTATGAAGAAAGTTTTATCAAATTCAAAACTGATTTTAAAGAAAAAATTGGATTCTAAAGACTGTGCAGGAAATAGAAATTCCAGCACAAGATTTTCAGAAAAATAGTACAAAAGCAGGAAATTTCTGCTCATGCACAGGATTTTCTAAAATAATACAAAAAAACTGTATTTTTCACAAAACCCAATGTTTTGACTGTGAGAACTGTTCCAATAGCAGTTTTCAGTCCTTAACAAAATTTATAAGTTAAGCAAAAGGTTTTTAAACCGAATTCACCAAATTTTCCGAGACAAAGGAAAATTGGATTTTTAAAGCCAAAGACATGTAGTAAGATAGTAACGGATGGTAACCGGGAAGGATACCCGAGTTATTGGGCTTAACCTCCAAAGTCCAAGTTTGACCATAGAAGGTTGACTTCGGTTGACTAAGTTTGACCAAGGTTCATCACCTCAAGGGTTACCCAATATAACCCAATGAGGTACCGAGATTGTGATAAACTAAGATTTAGGGTTATTATAATAACCCAATAGATTATGAATCAAGAATGATAAGTCATGTGCCCAAGGTTAGGATAGTAACCTAACCCGACCTGTATGGATGTGGGCTTAGCAATGAGGTTACTTATTGTAACCAAGTAAGATATGTTGTATAGGGGGGGTCATATAACTAAGGCTATGAACACATGTTGGTTAGGACACCAACTGTTAACGATTATGATTTATGATAAGATAAAAGATGTATAACTTTTATCTTACACCCTGTTTGGAAACAGGAGTATGAACTGTTGTCGTGCCATGATTCGGACGACTAACCAAGAGCATAGGATGACAAGTAAGTATGACTCCGCCTACAGCATGGGCAAAATGTTTTTATAACATGTTTCTTAAAAAATCATGAATTGATATGCATGATGTATGTTACGATGCTACGTATGATGTTATGTTACGATGATATGTTATGATGATACGATGGTTAAGTTACGATGATTATGTTATGATATGAAGTTATGTTATGAAGATTATGTTACGGCGTTTATGTTATGGTTTGTGTTATGTTATGTTTTAATAAAGTGACATCATGTAGCATGCTCACTAATAATTAACTACATGGTAAGAACACATATTAAGACAAGTTAAGGTCATTGTGTCGTACCGACTTGCCATAATGGTGGGTTTAAATGGTTTAGTCTATGGTTTGGGCTGAGTTGGATTGGCTGTCCCAATCACTCCATGTTAAACAGTTTGTTTCATGGTTTGAGTTGGTTTGGATTGCCTGCCTTCCGCCACTCCATAGCTATAGACCACGGTACGTGCACACATGATATTCAAGGAAATAGAATCAAGATAATAAATGAAAGTTTAATTGATTCACAAGAAAGCATAATCGGTCAATGCATTCCTTTGTTAAAATGTTTTGCGGATTGCACGTTGTACTTACTGGGCATAAGCTCATTACTTACGTTCATGCTGTAGGTTAGCAACCTACCAGCGATACGTGATGCAATGCTGTGAAGGCTGGCGCTACAGACTGTGAAATATGGGATGGACACCGCCACGGGTTTTGAAATTATGCTATCTAAAATATGTTTTGAAAAATAAATTTGAAAGATGTGTTTTATGTTATGTGATTGTATGGATAAGGAACTGTTTTCAAGAAGAAAACTATTTTTAAGAAATTGTTTTCAAGAACGAGTTAAGGAATGGTTTTTAAGGATGATGGCAACAAGTTGCCTCGTGTTGTACCGAACCGCATTAGGTCGGATTGGTCCACGGTATGATTATGTTAGCTTTCAATATGATTATGAAAGCTCGGTACTCGAGTGAGTACATATGATTATGCATGAAGATAAGTTAAGTTCAAAGTAAGAAAAGAAAAAATTTTTTACTCCGAATTTTCCGCAGTTTAAGATTTTTAAATTAAGAAGTAAGTTAAGCAAGTAATGTAACGGCCCACGTCTGCGCTGTAGGACGCCCCTACGCGTGACGGTTCGGGGCGTTACAGATATGTTAAGATATGAATGAAGGAATGAGTGATAGACATGTTGAGAATTAGAATTAGAAACTAGAAAATGGTTCGTTACTGGTACAACTGAACCAATTTCTGCAAGAGCCTCATCTTGCAACTATGATAGCCAAATCATGATGATAAATGCTAGAGTAGCAATAAGAAATGAATAGGCTTCGAGATCAGATAGCCTATCGCCTTACCTCTGTAGGGTGATAATCTGAAAGTTTTCATTTTAAGAAATAAGCTAGATGCTATAGAATATAAGTTTCGTGGTTGTGAAACTTATGCTCCCATAAGAATGATAATAGGTATGGAAAGATGTTTGTTAGTGCCTTGACTGGTGGTAATATCAAGGCAATGCACAAATAAGAAGTTGAATGATGGCTATCAGTATGACGAGGAAATTAAGGATATGATCCCTTAGTAAGGGAAATTATGAAATAATGGGAAGTTTTAGACATTCCTAAGGATAATGATTTTGAGTTATGAAGAAAATGTTAGAAGCAATGAGAGAAGCTTCTACCATTCTATTAGCTAGCAAGCAGCTAGTCGATATGATATAAGTATTGCATCACTCGAACAATATCAAGCTTTCTCCATTATTAACTTTGAAAGAATTCAAAGGAAATATTTTTATAAAAGATGCTTAAATCTTGAGCTCATGCTTGAAAGAATCCCTCATTTTATGTAATACAGCCGAATCCTTGAGGAAGAATTCCATTATAGGGGCTGTTATGAACAGTAAAGGTTCCCAGATAGGAGCCGTTATGTTCGTTAAATGACCGAATCCTTGAGGGACAAGTCCCAAGATAGGGGTCATAGGCCGAATCCTTGAGGGACAAGTTCCAAGAATGGGATGAGTTCCAAGAAAGGGGCCATTATGATAAGTAAAGGGTTCTAATAGCATAAGATCAAGGTTCAAGAAATAAGCTATTTTAAGATATGTTTTCCAAGTGTGGAAAAAAATTATAAAGTATGAAACGCTTTTCATGTATGAAAAGTTATATGATAAGAAATGTTTTTTAAACATGGCAAGTTATATGATATACTTGCTCAAATTTTTATGAAGATAGTTCTTGTTATGCAATATGAAAGGAGAATATGATAGCATGAAAATATGTAAGTATGTAAGTATGAATGTATGTAAGTAAGGAAGTATGCAAGTACGTAAGCATGAATGTATGTAAGTAAGAATGTATGTAGTATGAAAGTAAGATAGTATGAAGTAAGAATGTATGAAAGTATGATGACATGATATGAAGATAAAATATGGTTCTAGATAAGAGGCATGATCCCATCAAAGTATGAAAATGGGAACATGAACAAGTTACTATGAATCGATAGTGGATTTTAAGAAAAGCCACTTAGAATGATTCGAATTTTCGAGGACGAAAATTTATTTAAGGAGGGTAGAATGTAATACCCGGAATTCTGATGAACCTATGATTTCCCTTTAGACAAGGAAAATCTCAAGTTTGAAACTTGTATGTCGATATGAAGCTCATGATCTGAGCAGAATATCAGTTTATGTGTGAGTTCTCGTTTAATTAGCTACGAGACTCAACAATAGTTTGCTTAAGTCAAGCATGTGGCCTTTGAGGAAAAAGGGCAAAATGAGAATTTATGATTTTATGCCGGTCAAAGTTTGACCAAGTTGACTTTATGTTTGACTGAGGCGGTACTGCAGTGTGATAATCAGTATGGAAATTATACTGCAGAAAACCGTCATTTACGGACAATTAAGTAATAATAAGCTATGAGACCACCGTAGAAAAATCAGGCACAATTTGTAGAGCGATAAGGTCTAAATAGTTTTAAGTCCTAAGAAAATCCGATACGCAGTCCAATAATTATGCAGATGAATTCTGGACTGTAGTCCAGTATGACAATACTGTTTTGGTGAAAAACAGTATTGATATTATGTAAGATGGTAAGGAAATGGACTGCAGGATTATATTATTGGATTTTTAGAATTAAGTGGATAATTATGCACGAAATGGAAACCAAGTGGCTCCGCCATAGTTGGCGACCTACAGGGACTAAATTGTAAATATTTTGTCCATAGGGGCCAAAGTGTAAATTTAAGAAAAGTTAGTAATGATGGATAAGTATGTAATTATAGAATTATGGAAATTCCTAACCAAGGTTCCAACTAGGCCAAAAATTGGTTACAAGCCTAGTTACATTGGAACAAGGAATTAAGATAGGATAAGCTTGGAAAGATTTTTCCTTATCTTCCACACATACATGGCCGGATTTTCTAATGCTTGGTGAGCAAGAAATTGGCTTGATGATGTCATCAAGATGATGTCGTCAAAATGATGTAAGCGAATGATGTCACAGGGGTGATGTAAGCCAAACTTGGTGAGCAAGAAACTTGCCCACCAAGGATTCCTAATGGCCGGTTCTTTGTGTGCTTGGAGAACAAGTATTTGGCTTGATGATGTTATCAAGGTGATGTCATCAATGTGATGTCATCAAGGTGATGTAAGCAAGTGATGTCATCAAAGTGATGTCATTAGGTGATGTAAGCAAAACTTGGTGAGCAAGTAACTTGCCCACCAAGGATTCACTATGGCGGCCACCTAGGAGGTGCAATGAGCAAATATTTTGATCTTAGACCCTTATATGCAATTCTAGAAACTATGATTTTCACCTATAAATAGGTGATGTTGGTTCACAAATTTGAAGTAAGTTTTGTAACCTTAGCTAAACTATGGCAAAATTTTCCCTCGCCTCTCCACAAAAAGGCCGAGCCATAGAAGAGAAAGAAAAGAAAGAAAAGTGAGCTAGAGTGTTCGGATTTTCAAGTAGGAAATCAAAGAAAAAGTTGAGGAAAAAATTGGTACCCATTGGAGGCCAAGTGGCCGGCGATGGGAGAGGAAGAGAAAGAAAAGAGAAAAGTGCAGAAAAGTGGGTATTAGGATAGCCGGATTTTGTAGGAAGAACCACCAAATGACCAAAAAGTTTTAGTGCTCATTGAAGGAGAAAAACCGGTTATAGGCAGCCAAGGAGAAAGGGTAGAAAAATGAACCAAACTCCTAGCCTAGCCTGCGTTCAATCAAGGTAATCTCCTTTAATCATAAGCTCTTCGATTGAGTTTTAAATTGGAAGTTTAAATGTATTTCCAGCATTGGATGTAAGAGCATAAGCTCACTATTTATGTCAATGCTCTAGTTAAGTTTTCTAGCATGTGCATGATTAGGGTGGTGGTCTCTAGTTTATATTTTGGTGCATGTTTGATGATGTGCTTATGGGTTTTTGAGTTTGCCTACCATGTGTTTGTTATATGTTCCCATAGGTTTAAGATTGAATGTATGATTATGTGATTGATGGAATGGAACGTTAGAAACGATTGCATGTGTGATCTTAGGCTCCCGCTGTGGTCGGTTGAGGTAGTGTGCGCGTTTTAGGATGAGAAACAGATTTAAGAACCAAAACTGCCAGTCTCGGGTCAAGACTGGGCAGCATTCTGGAAATGGTAATTTGAGGTCCTTAGAGGCCGAATTTGAAGAAACTCAAAACTACAAAGTTGTAGATAATGGTTTTTCCTAGAGGGCAACATAAACCGTTTTTCAAAATAAAGCTCCAAAGGCCTCGTTTTTATGAAAATCCGAGCCTGACCGTCCCCAGGATTTATGCACGGCCAGGTGAGTTCAACAAGGAATAAGGGCATGATAGATTCCGAACTGGATTTTTCTCAAAACATGAAAGTTGTAGTATTATCCGAGATCTACAACTTTTATGAAGAAAGTTTTATCAAATTCTGAACAGATTTTAAAGTACAATTTGATTCTCAAAACTGTGCTGGAAACAGAAATTCCAGCACAGGATTTTCAGAAAAACAGTGCATAAGCAGGAAATTCCTGCACATGCACTGATAACCAAAGTTTAAGAAACTGTTTTTAAAGATTGTTTTCAGAGCTTGACAGTTTTTAACTGTCTTTGCTTAAATGTTAAGATTTTATGAAAATACGGTTTTCATAAGGATTTTTAAGGAAAACTTGACAAAGGTTTGTCAAGAATAATTGAAATATGCCGAGTCCTATGGTGGCAACTATAGGACAGATAGTAACCGGAGAGGTTACCTAATTTTATTAGGCCAAATAAGTTAGGTTACTTATAGTAACCACATGAGATACCCGAGATAGTGGGTTGGGCCTAATAAGATTAGTAACCTAATACTATTTAAGAATGGTTGGGCTTAATGCCCAAGGTTACCAGAAGTAACCTAGTATGATATTGTTTAAGTATGTTGGGCCATGAACCCTAGGGTTACGGCAAGTAACCAAACAAGTTATCGTAAGTTGTTATAGGAGCGAACATATAATATAACTAAGGCTACTCATAAATGTTGGTTAGGACACCAACATTTAACGATTATGAATTATGATAAGATAGAATGTCTATGGCTCTTATCTTACGCCCTGTTTGGAAACAGGAGTATGAACTGTTGTCGTGCCATGATTCGGACGATTAACTAAGAGCATAGGACGACAAGTAAATATAACTCCGCCTACAGCATGGGCAAAAATGTTTTTATAACATGTTTTTCAAGAATTCATGCATTGATATGGATAAGTTATGTTATGATGCTTACGTATGATATTTATGTTACGATGCTTACGTATGATGTTTATGTTACGATGCTTACGTATGATGTTAATGTTGCGTTACGATGTTTATGTTACGATGATGTATGTTACGATGGATATGTTACGATAGTTATGTTATGAAGAATTATGTTACGGTGTTTCTGTTATGGTTTATGTTATGTTATGTTTTAATATAGTGACATCATGCAGCATGTTCACTAATATAAACTACATGGTAAGAACACATTTTAAGACAAGTTAAGGTCATTGTGTCGTACCGACTTGCCTTAGTGGCGGGTTTAAATGGTTTAATCTATGGTTTGGGCTGAGCTGGATTGGCTGCCCCAATCAGTCCATGTAAAACAGTTTGTTTCATGGGTTGAGTTGGTTTGGATTGGCTGCCTCCCACCACTCCATAGCTATGGACCACGGTACGTGCACACATGACATATAAGGAAATATAATCAAGATAATATATGAAAGTTTAATTGATTCACAAGAAAGCATAATCGGTCAATGTATTCTTTTGTTAAAATGTTTTGCAGATTGAATGTTGTACTTACTGGGCATAAGCTCATTACTTACGTTCATGCTGTAGGTTAGCAACCTACCGGCAATACTTGATGCAAGGCTGTGAAGGCTGGCGCTACAGACTGTGAAATGTGGGATGGACACCGCCACGGGTTTTGAAATTATGTTATGTAAAATATGTTTTGAAAAATATATTTTAAAGATGTGGTTTTTGTTATGTGATAGTATGGATAAGGAACTGTTTTCAAGAAGAAAACTATTTTTAAGAAATTGTTTTCAAGAACGAGTTAAGGAATGGTTTTTAAGGATGATGGCAAGCAAGTTGCCTCGTGTTGTACCGAACCGCATTAGGTCAGATTGGTCCACGGTATGATTATGTTAGCTTTCAATATGATTATGAAAGCTCGGTACTCGAGTGAGTACTTATGAATATGTATGAGGATAAGTTAAGTTTTATGTAAACAAGAAAAGAAAAAAAAATTTTACTCCGAAATTTTCAGTCAGTTTAAGCTTTTTAAATTAAGAAGTAAGTTAAGCAAGTAATGTAACGGCCCACGTCTGCGCAGTCCACCCCTGCGTGACGGTTCGGGGCGTTACAGGAATGGAACGTTAGAAACGATTGCATGTGTGATCTTAGGCTCCCGCTGTGGTCGGTTGAGGTAGTGTGCGCGTTTTAGGACGAGAAACGAATTTAAGAACCAAAACTGCCAGTCTCGGGTCAAGACTGGGCAGCGTTCTAGAAATGGAAATTTCAGGCCCTTAGAGGCCGAATTTGAAGAAACTCAAAACTACAAAGTTGTAGAGAATGGTTTTTTCTAGTGGGTAGCGCAGACTGTTTTCCAAAATAAGGCCCCAAAAGCCTCGGTTTTTATGAAAATCCGAGCCTGACCGTGCCCAGGATTTATGCACGGCCAGGTGAGTTCAACAAGAAATAAGGGCATGATAAAGTCCGAACTGGGTTTTCCTCAAAACATGAAAGTTTTAGGGTTTCTCAAGATCTGAAACTTTCATGAAGAAAGTTTTATCAAATTATGAACATATTTTAAAGTACAATTTGATTCTCAAAACTGTACAGGAAACAGAAATTCCAGCACAGGATTTTCAGAAAAACAGTGCATAAGCAGGAAATTCCTGCACATGCACTGATAACCAAAGTTTAAGAAACTGTTTTTGAATATTGTTTTCAGAGCTTGACAGTTTTTAACTGCTTTGCTTAAATGTTAAGATTTTATGAAAATACGGTTTTCATAAGGATTTTTAAAGAAAACTTGACAAAGGTTTGTCAAGAATAATTGAAATACGCCGGATCCTATGGTGACAACTATAAGACAGATAGTAACCGGAGAGGTTACCTAATTTTATTGGGCCAAATAAGTTAGGTTACTTATAGTAACCACATGAGATACTCGAGATAGTGGGTTGGGCCTAATAAGATTAGTAACCTAGTACTATTTAAAAATGGTTGGGCTTAGTACCCAAGGTTACCAGAAGTAACCTAGTATGATATTGTTTAAGTATGTTGGGCCATGAACCCTAGGGTTACGGCAAGTAACCAAACAAGTTATCGTAAGTTGTTATAGGTGGGAACATATAATATAACTAAGGCTACTCATAAATGTTGGTTAGGACACCAACATTTAATGATTATGATTTATGGTAAGATAAAAGGTGTATGACTTTTATCTTACACCCTGTTTGGAAACAGGAGTATGAACTGTTGTCGTGCCATGATTCGGACGATTAACCAAGAGTATAGGACGACAAGTAAGTAGAACTCCGCCTACAGCATGGGCAAAAATGTTTTATAACATGATTTTCAAGAATTCATGCATTGATATGGATAAGTTATGTTATGATGCTTACGTATGATATTTATGTTACGATGCTTACGTATGATGTTTATGTTACGATGCTTACGTATGATGTTAATGTTACGTTACGATGTTTATGTTACGATGATGTATGTTACGATGGATATGTTACGATAGTTATGTTATGAAGATTTATGTTACGGTGTTTCTGTTATGGTTTATGTTATGTTATGTTTTAATATAGTGACATCATGCAGCATGTTCACTAATATAAACTACATGGTAAGAACACATTTTAAGACAAGCTAAGGTCATTGTGTCGTACCGACTTGCCTTAGTGGCGGGTTTAAATGGTTTAATCTATGGTTTGGGCTGAGCTGGATTGGCTGCCCCAATCAGTCCATGTAAAACAGTTTGTTTCATGGGTTGAGTTGGTTTGGATTGGCTGCCTCCCACCACTCCATAGCTATGGACCACGGTACGTGCACACATGACATATAAGGAAATATAATCAAGATAATATATGAAAGTTTAATTGATTCACAAGAAAGCATAATCGGTCAATGTATTCTTTTGTTAAAATGTTTTGCAGATTGAACGTTGTACTTACTGGGCATAAGCTCATTACTTACATTCATGCTGTAGGTTAGCAACCTACCGGCAATACTTGATGCAAGGCTGTGAAGGCTGGCGCTACAGACTGTGAAATGTGGGATGGACACCGCCACGGGTTTTGAAATTATGTTATGTAAAATATGTTTTGAAAAATATATTTTAAAGATGTGGTTTTTGTTATGTGATTGTATGGATAAGGAACTGTTTTCAAGAAGAAAACTATTTTTAAGAAATTGTTTTCAAGAACGAGTTAAGGAATGGTTTTTAAGGATGATGGCAAGCAAGTTGCCTCGTGTTGTACCGAACCGCATTAGGTCAGATTGGTCCACGGTATGATTATGTTAGCTTTCAATATGATTATGAAAGCTCGGTACTCGAGTGAGTACTTATGAATATGTATGAGGATAAGTTAAGTTTTATGTAAACAAGAAAAGAAAAAAAAATTTTACTCCGAAATTTTCAGTCAGTTTAAGCTTTTTAAATTAAGAAGTAAGTTAAGCAAGTAATGTAACGGCCCACGTCTGCGCAGTCCACCCCTGCGTGACGGTTCGGGGCGTTACAGGAATGGAACGTTAGAAACGATTGCATGTGTGATCTTAGGCTCCCGCTGTGGTCGGTTGAGGTAGTGTGCGCGTTTTAGGACGAGAAACGAATTTAAGAACCAAAACTGCCAGTCTCGGGTCAAGACTGGGCAGCGTTCTAGAAATGGAAATTTGAGGCCCTTAGAGGCCGAATTTGAAGAAACTCAAAACTACAAAGTTGTAGAGAATGGTTTTTTCTAGTGGGCAACCCAGACTGTTTTCCAAAATAAGGCTCCAAAAGCCTCGGTTTTTATGAAAATCCGAGCCTGACCGTGCCCAGGAATTATGCACGGCCAGGTGAGTTCAACAAGGAATAAGGGCATGATAAAGTCCGAACTGGGTTTTCCTCAAAACATGAAAGTTTTAGGGTTTCTCAAGATCTGAAACTTTCATGAAGAAAGTTTTATCAAATTATGAACATATTTTAAAGTACAATTTGATTCTCAAAACTGTACAGGAAACAGAAATTCCAGCATAGGATTTTCAGAAAACAGTGCATAAGCAGGAAATTCCTGCACATGCACTGATAACCAAAGTTTAAGAAACTGTTTTTGAATATTGTTTTCAGAGCTTGACAGTTTTTAACTGCTTTGCTTAAATGTTAAGATTTTATGAAAATACGGTTTTGATAAGGATTTTTAAAGAAAACTTGACAAAGGTTTGTCAAGAATAATTGAAATACGCCGGGTCCTATGGTGACAACTATAAGACAGATAGTAACCGGAGAGGTTACCTAATTTTATTGGGCCAAATAAGTTAGTTACTTATAGTAACCACATGAGATACTCGAGATAGTGGGTTGGGCCTAATAAGATTAGTAACCTAGTACTATTTAAAAATGGTTGGGCTTAGTACCCAAGGTTACCAGAAGTAACCTAGTATGATATTGTTTAAGTATGTTGGGCCATGAACCCTAGGGTTACGGCAAGTAACCAAACAAGTTATCGTAAGTTATATAATATAACTAAGGCTACTCATAAATGTTGGTTAGGACACCAACATTTAATGATTATGATTTATGGTAAGATAAAAGGTGTATGACTTTTATCTTACACCCTGTTTGGAAACAGGAGTATGAACTGTTGTCGTGCCATGATTCGGACGATTAACCAAGAGTATAGGACGACAAGTAAGTATAACTCCGCCTACAGCATGGGCAAGAATGTTTTTATAACATGTTTTTCAAGAATTCAGGCATTGATATGCATAAGTTATGTTATGATGCTTACGTATGATGTTTATGTTACGTTACGATGTTTATGCTACGATGATGTATGTTATAATGGATATGTTACGATAGTTATGTTATGAAGAATTATGTTACGTTGTTTATGTTATGGTTTATGTTATGTTATGTTTTAATATAGTGACATCATGTAGCATGTTCACTAATATAAACTACATGGTAAGAACACATGTTAAGACAAGCTAAGGTCATTGTGTCGTACCGACTTGCCATAATGGCGGGTTTAAATGGTTTAGTCTATGGTTTTGGGCTGAGTTGGATTGGCTGCCCCTATCACTCCATGTTAAACAGTTTATTTCATGGTTTGAGTTGGTTTGGATTGGCTGCCTCCCGCCACTCCATAGCTATGGACCACGGTACGTCACACATGACATGTAAGGAAATATAATCAAGATAATATAATGAAAGTTTATTGATTCACAAGAAAGCATAATCGGTCAATGCATTCTTTTGTTAAAATGTTTTGCGGATTGCACGTTGTACTTACTGGGCATAAGCTCATTACTTACGTTCATGCTGTAGGTTAGCAACCTACGGCAATACTTGATGCTGGCGCTACAGGCTGTGAAATGTGGGATGGACACCGCACGGGTTTTGAATTTATGCTATGTAAAATATGTTTTGAAAAATATATTTGAAAGATGTGTTTTATGTTATGTGATTGTATGGATAAGGAACTGTTTTCAAGAAGAAAACTATTTTTAAGAAATTGTTTTCAAGAACGAGTTAAGGAATGGTTTTAAGGATGATGGCAACAAGTTGCCTCGTGTTGTACCAACCGCATTAGGTCGGATTGGTCCACGGTATGATTATGTTAGCTTTCAATATGATTATGAAAGCTCGTACTCGAGTGAGTACATATGATTATGCATGAAGATAAGTTAAGTTCAAAGTAAGAAAAGAAAAAAAATTTTACTCCGAATTTTCCGCAGTTTAAGCTTTTTAAATTAAGAAGTAAGTTAAGCAAGTAATGTAACGGCCCACGTCTGCGCGTAGGACGCCCCTACGCGTGACGGTTCGGGCGTTACAGATATGTTAAGATATGAATGAAGGAATGAGTGATAGACATGTTGAGAATTAGAATTAGAAACTAGAAAATGGTTCGTTACTGGTACAACCGAACCAATTTCTGCAAGAGCCTCATCTTGCAACTATGATAGCCAAGTCATGATGATAAATGCTAGAGTAGCAATAAGAAATGAATAGGCTTCGAGATCAGATAGCCTATCGCCTTACCTCAGTAGGGTGATAATCTGAAGTTTTCATTTTAAGAAATAAGCTAGATGCTATAGAATATAAGTTTCGTGGTTGTGAAACTTATGCTCCCATAAGAATGATAATAGGTATGGAAAGATGTTTGTTAGTGCCTTGACTGGTGGTAATATCAAGGCAATGCACAAATAAGAAGTTGAATGATGGCTATCAGTATGACGAGGAAATTAAGGATATGATCCCTTAGTAAGGGAATTATGAAATAATGGGAAGTTTTAGACATTCCTAAGGATAATGATTTTGAGTTATGAAGAAAATGTTAGAAGCAATGAGAGAAGCTTCTACCATTCTATTCTAGCAAGCAGCTAGTCGATACGATATAAGTATTGCATCACTCGAACGATATCAAGCTTTCTTCATTATTACTTTGAAAGAATTCAAAGGAAATATTTTTATAAAAGATGCTTAAATCTTGAGCTCATGCTTGAAAGAATCCCTCATTTTATGTAATACAGCCGAATCCTTGAGGAAGAATTCCAAGATAGGGGCTGTTATGAACAGTAAAGGTTCCAAGATAGGAGCCGTTATGTTCGTTAAATGACCGAATCCTTGAGGGACAAGTCCCAAGATAGGGGTCATAGGCCGAATCCTTGAGGGACAAGTTCCAAGAATGGGATGAGTTCCAAGAAAGGGGCCATTATGATAAGTAAAGGGTTCTAATAGCATAAGATCAAGGTTCAAGAAAGAAGCTATTTTAAGATATGTTTTCCAAGTGTGGAAAAATTTTAAAGTATGAAACGCTTTTCATGTATGAAAAGTTATATGATAAGAAATGTTTTTCAAACATGGCAAGTTATATGATATACTTGCTCAAATTTTTATGAAATAGTTCTTGTGATGCAATATGAAAGGAGAATATGATAGCATGAAAGTATGTAAGTATGTAAGTATGAATGTATGTAAGTAAGAAAGTATGCAAGTAGTAAGTATGAACGTATGTAAGTAAGAAAGTATGGTATGAAAGTAAGATAGTATGAAGTAAGAATGAATGAAAGTATGATGACATGATATGAAAGTAAGAGTATGGTTCTAGACAAGAAACATGATCCCATTAAAGTATAAAATGGGAACATGAACAAGTTACGATGGATCAATAGTGGATTGAAGAAAAGCCACTTAGAAGTATTCGAATTTTCGAGGACGAAAATTTCTTTAAGGAGGGTAGAATGTAATACCCGAAATTTCGATGAACCTATGATTTCCTTTTAGACAAGGAAAATTTCAAGTTTGAATCTTGTATGTCGATATGAAGCTCATGATCTGAGCAGAATATCAGTTTATGTGTGAGTTCTCGTTTAATTAGCTACGAGACTCAACAATAGTTTGCTTAAGTCAAGCATGTGCCTTTTGAGGAAAAAGGGCAAAATGGAATTTATGATTTTATGCCGGTCAAAGTTGACCAAAAGTCAAAGTTTGACTGAGGCGGTACGGAACGAGTGTGATAATCAGTATGGATTATACTGGAAAACCTTCATTACGGCAATTAAGTAATAATAAGCTATGAGACCACCGTAGAAAAATCAAGCACAATTTTAGAGCGATAAGGACTAAATAGTTTTAAGTCCTAAGAAAATCCGATACGCAGTCCAATAATTATGCAGATGAATTCTGGACTGTAGTCCAGTATGACAATACTGTTTTGGTGAAAAACAGTATTGATATTATGTAAGTGGTAAGGAAATGGACTGCAGGATTATATTATTGGATTTTTAGAATTAGTGGATAATTATGCACGAAATGGAAACCAAGTGGCTCCGCCATAGTTGGCGACCTACAGGGACTAAATTGCAAATATTTTGTCCGTAGGGGCCAAAGTGTAATTTTAGAAAAGTAAGTAAGATGGATTAGTATGTAATTATAGAATCATGGAAATTCCTAACCAAGGTTCCAATAGGCCAAAAATTGGTTACAAGCCTAGTTACATTGGAACAAGGAATTAAGATAAGATAAGCTTATGGAAAAGATTTTTCCTTATTTCCACATGCATTGGCCGGATTTTTTGCTTGGTGACAAGAATTGGCTTGATGATGTCATCAAGATGATGTCATCAAATGATGTAAGCGATGATGTCACAAGGGTGATGTAAGCCAAACTTGGTGAGCAAGAAACTTGCCCACCAAGGATTTCCAAGATGGCCGGATTTTAGTGTGCTTGGAACAAGTAATTTGCTTGATGATGTCATCAAGTGATGTCATCAAGTGA
>JAINRH010000297.1:0-21269 GCA_025413025.1 Ficus hispida
AAAGATCATTTTGGTTGTTTTAAAAACACATTTGTTGGTGTTTTTATTTTATTTTATTTTATTTTATTTTATTTTTTTATTTCCATGTATAACGCCCTCTGATTAGTGCAAGAGTGGAATCTGTCACTAGCAACTGCAGAACTAAACCTCTCCACCCCTTCAAGGCTCTGTTCAGGTTCATTCTCAGAGCTCTCCGGTTCAGTGCTCACTGGCGCCCTTCTGCCTCTTCTAGCTCTTGTGTTGACTGGCATAATGCACCAACTCGTTCAGGTATGCTTCAAGAGTCAGGTCAATTAGTAACGATCCTAGCAAAAATGTGTCAACGAAACCCAGAATCAAATTTTAAACCAAGCCACAGATTTAAATCAAAACTAACTCACAAAACTTTTTTTTTTTTTTTTTTTTTATGACTGTAAATTAACTATAAATTAGAAGGAAAAATAAAATAAATAAAATAAAATAAAATAAAATCAAAAGAACTCACGCCCCTTTGGAATCTGGTGACCGGCCGCGAATTTGATGCGCAAATCGTCGCCCACAATGCGAGCACAAACTATGAAGACACCTCCCCCAAACTTACCGTGTGACCCGAAATCAAAATACCCAAATCTTTGGGTCTTCTCGCATAAAATTTATGGAAAAATACTCTGAGGAATAGGCGGCAAAGGGAGCTGGGTCAGCAAACCAGCGAAGCGATGGGGCGCGCTGGGTGAAGGTGTGGGTTCTTGCGTGGACTGGGCTGTTGGCAGAGTCCGTGTGCCGGCACCGCGTGGGGCGGCCTGGTCAGCTACCCCAATGGAGGTCGGTGGACTGGCCTTGTACGGTGGACGGTGAACGGCTGACTCAACGGGACTGGCGGGTAATGTGGTGATGGCAAGCGGCTGGTTCGGAGACAACGAGCGAGCGGGCTGGGCAGCGAGGCAGCACGGGTGAAGGATGGGCGAAGGACGACGGGCGGCAAGGCGAAGGCAACGAGAGAAGGACGGGCGAGCGCGCTGGGCAGCGAGGGAGCGGCCTGGTTCGGTGAACGGCGCAGAAGAGAAAACAACAGCAAATATAAGGTCTTCTGTAGGGTTGTGGGATAATATATATATATATATATATACTATCATTATTATTATTAATATCGCTATATATATATGTACAGATATGTGTATATGAATATATATATATATATATATGTATATATATATATATATATTTATTTATTTATTTATTTATTTTTTTTTTTTTTTTTTTTTTTTTTGCTGCCGCATTCCTATAGCATTTTTAAGACAGATTGTTCCCCCAGATTGCTTCCCCCATTGTTCCAGAAATGCTGTAGCATTCTTGTAGCATTTTTAGGACAGATTGCTCCCCCAGACTGCTCTCCCATTTTTCCAGAAATGCTGTAGCATTCTTGTAGCATTTTTAGGACAGATTGCTCTCCCCATTTTTCCAGAAATGCTGTAGCATTCTTGTAGCATTTTTAGGACAGATTGCTCTCCCCATTTTTCCAGAAATGCTGTAGCATTCTTGTAGCATTTTTAGCACAGATTACACTAGAAGGCTGATTCCTAGGCCAAAATTCGCACGCTGGGCTCGATGAATTAAGCTCGACTCTAGTGTCCAAAATGCTGTAGCATAATTGTAGCATGCTGGACCGTTTTATGCGAAATTGCTTCATATTCTCACGACCAATTCTCTCAACTCTACCTCCTTTGCATTTGTTCATTTCCTCACTGCACAGAAACATATCCGAGATTAACTCCACAAGCTAACAAACGAATAGACTACACACACAAAAACTAAAAAGAACAAAAGAACAAACACAATGCAAACATCAACTAGCACACACAAACTAAAAATTTCGAAAACAAAACTTGGGTTGCCTCCCAAAAGCGCTTGTTTTTAAGTCATCAGCCTGACTACTTCCCTTTTTCAAGCTTCTTCGAGAGTGATGGAGGTCTTAGAACGATCCACAGGACCTCCCCAATAATGCTTGACTCTCTGTCCATTCACTAAGAACTTCCTTCCAGACTTGTCATCTTGCAATTCCACCGCTCCATGAGGAAATACAGTAGCAATTGTGAACGGACCTGACCAACGAGACTTTAACTTTCCTGGGAAGAGCTTCAATCTTGAATTGAACAAAAGAACTTGCTGCCCCGGCTCGAAAGTTCTGCTCATGATTCTCTTGTCATGCCACCGTTTGACCTTCTCCTTATAGAGCTTAGAGTTCTCATATGCTTGCATCCGAAACTCATCTAACTCATTGAGTTGCATCAATCTCTTTTCTCCGGCTGCATTCATGTCCATATTCAGTTGTTGGAGCGCCCAATAAGCCTTGTGTTCCATCTCCAAAGGTAAATGACATGCTTTCCCAAACACCAATTGGTACGGAGACATTCCAATTGGAGTTTTGTAAGCAGTCCTATAGGCCCATAGTGCATCATCCAACCTTTTGGACCAGTCCTTTCTAGTAGGGCTTACAGTTTTCTCCAAGATGGACTTGATTTGCTTGTTAGATGCCTCGGCTTGCCCATTAGTCTGTGGGTGATAGCTTGTAGCAACTCTATGGCGGACGTTGTATTTTGCCAGCAATGCCTCAAAGTATTTGCTGCAAAAATGTGTCCCTTCATCGCTGATTACTGCCCTTGGGGTGCCAAATCTTGTGAAAATTTGCTTCTTCATGAACTGCATCACCACCTTCGAGTCATTTGTAGGAAGAGCAGCGGCCTCCACCCACTTTGAGACGTAATCCACTGCCACTAGTATGTAAAGATTACCAAAAGATGGAACAAAGGGACCCATGAAGTCAATCCCCCACACATCGAACAACTCCACCTCGATGATGTTGGTTAGAGGCATTTCATGTCTTCTTGAGATACTACCAACTCTTTGACATCTATCACACCTGGATACAAAATTACGAGCATCCCGAAACAAGCTTGGCCAATAAAAGCCTGATTGTAAAACTTTTGCTGCAGTTCTATCACCTTGAAAATGCCCTCCATATGGTGAATTGTGACATTGATGCAGCACTTCTTCTAATTCTTCCTCAGGAACACACCTCCTTAGGATTTGATCTGCACATTTCCTGAACAAGTATGGCTCATCCCAGTAGTAAAACTTGACCTCATGCAGGAACTTCTTTTGTTGATGGGCATTCAAATCAGGAGGCATCAACCCACTAACTAGGTAGTTCACCAAATCTGCATACCATGGCACCACAGTTGAGACTCGATTAACAACAAGGAGCTGCTCATCGGGGAAGACCTCCTTAATAGCTTCTAAATCTGTGCCCTTCTCAGCTTTCTCCAACCGAGATAAATGATCTGCCACTTGATTCTCCGTACCCTTCCTATCCTTGATCTCCAGGTCGAATTCTTGAAGCAAAAGCACCCATCTAATTAACCTTGGCTTAGCATCCTTCTTCTCTACCAAGTATTTGATGGCTGAATGGTCTGTGAAAACCGTGACCCTTGCTCCTATCAGATAAGCTCGAAATTTGTCAAAGGCATAGACAACAGCCAACAACTCCTTCTCTGTTACTGTGTAGTTCAGTTGGGCTCCTGAAAGAGTCTTGCTAGCATAGTAAATGGGATGAAAAACCCTGCTTTTGCGCTGCCCTAAAACAGCCCCCACAGCCCAATCGCTTGCATCACACATAACTTCAAACGGTAATGACCAATCCGGTGCTACAATAATTGGCGCTGAGATGAGCTTCCGTTTTAACTCTGAAAAGGCTGATAAACATGCTTCATCAAAGATGAATTGGCTGTCTTTCTCCAATAGGCTGCAAAGAGGCTTAGAAATCTTGGAGAAATCTCTAATAAATCTCCTGTAAAACCCTGCATGCCCAAGAAAACTCCGAATCCCTTTCACATTTGATGGTGGTGGCAGCTTCTCAATTATGGCAATCTTGGCTTTATCAACTTCAAGGCCATTCTTTGAAACTCGGTGTCCCAACACTATGCCTTCTTTGACCATAAAATGGCATTTCTCCCAATTTAGGACTAGATTGGTCTCTTCACATCGCTTCAAAACCCTTGCCAAGTTAGTGAGACAATCTTCAAAGCTTTCTCCAAAAACAGAAAAATCGTCCATGAACACCTCCACATATTGCTCTACCATATCAGTAAAATCGCCATCATACACCGCTGAAAAGTAGCAGGAGCATTGCAAAGACCGAATGGCATCCTTCTAAAAGCAAATGTACCGAATGGGCAAGTGAATGTAGTCTTGTGCTGATCCTCAGGAGCTATGGCAATCTGATTATAACCTGAATATCCGTCCAAGAAACAATAGAATTCCTTCCCTGCCAATCTATCTAGCATCTGATCAATGAATGGGAGCGGGAAGTGATCCTTCCGTGTGGCTTTGTTAAGCTTCCTGTAATCCATGCAAATCCGCCAACCTGTTACTGTTCTTGTAGGAATCAGTTCGTTATTTTCGTTCTCCACAACAGTAATTCCCCCTTTCTTCGGAACACACTGAACCGGGCTTACCCAAGAGCTATCAGAAATGGGGTAAATTATCCCAGCATCCAACCACTTAATGATCTCCTTCTTGACAACCTCCTTCATGATTGGATTCATTCTTCTCTGACCCTCTATGGAACCTTGCTTATCATCCTCCAAGAGAATCTTGTGCATACAAAATGAGGGACTTATACCCTTTATATCTGCTATTGTCCACCCGATGGCACCTTGGAATTCTCTCAAAATGTCAAGCAACCTCTCCTCCTGATCTGCTGTCAACTCAGCCGAAATGATCACCGGAAGAGTTAAAGATTCTCCCAAATATGCATATCTCAAGTGAGGTGGTAAAGGCTTCAATTCTAGGACTGGTGGCTCTTCTCTTGATGACTTGGGTGGTTGGTGTTCACGGTTCGACAAATCCAGCGACTCAAACTTCCTTTGAGGTCTAGGCATAATGGTATTGGCGTCTAACCAAGCTAGCTGCTCAACAACTTCATTTTCAACTTCAACTGATTCTAAGGATGAGGGAAGTTGCATCAACTCCCAATGGTCACTAGTTTCAAACTCTTCAGCCACTAAGGAATCAATGACAGATATGGCCGAACACTCCTCCATCTCATTAGGAAACTTCATCGCCTTGAACACATTAAAAGTCACCTGCTCGTCTTGCACCCTCATAGTTAACTCGCCTTTTTGCACATCAATCAAGGTGCGGCCTGTAGCAAGAAATGGCCTTCCCAAGATGATTGGCACTTCTCGATCCGCCTCATAATCAAGGATGATGAAATCAGCAGGAAAAATAAATTTATCGACCTTTACAAGAACATCCTCAATCTTTCCTTCAGGAAGAGCAATAGATCTATCCGCAAGCTGCAAAGATACTGTAGTGGGCCGAGCTTCTCCTATTCCCAACTTCTTGAAGATGGACATCGGCATCAAGTTAATACTTGCTCCCAAGTCACACAATGCCTTACCAAAGTAGTGGGTTCCAATTGAACATGGGATTGTGAAACTCCCGGATCCTTCAACTTAGGAGGGAGTTTGTTCTGCAAAATGGCACTGCATTCTTCTGTCAAAGCCACAGTCTCAAATTCCCCAAGTCGACGCTTCTTTGTGACCAAGTCTTTCATGAACTTGGCATAATGAGGCATTTGCTCCAAGGCTTCCACAAGAGGTATGTTGATGTGAAGCTGCTTCAGGACATCCAGAAATTTACGAAATTGACCATCTTTTTGCTGCTTTTGAAATCGCTGAGGAAATGGTGGAGGAGGTCTGTTTTCACTGCTTTCTGCTGCTCCAGAATGCTGCGTAAATGCTGTAGCATTTTCTGCAGCAGAGTCTGATGGTTGATTTTTCACCAGAATTTCTTCTTGTTGATGTTGCTCTTCTTGTTTATGGATTGAAGTGGGCTCTGTTTGCACAGCTTTTGGCTTTTCCTTTCGCTCGATCTCCCTTCCATTTCGTAATAAGATTGCCTTGCAATGTTCTTTTCCTTCCCTCCTTGGATCTTCTGTATTACTTGGAAGAGAACCTTGTGGCCTAACATTCAAGGCGTTTGCAATTTGCCCAATCTGATTCTCCAAGCTCCTCAATGTTGCATCATGACTCTGAACTCTAGCGTCATTCTTTGCTATATACTCCTTGATCAAATTCTCCAAAGAGCTAGATGAGTCCATAACTTGAGTTCTTGGTTGCTGAGATGGAAAACCCGGAGGGTGAGAAGGTCGATGATAAGCATTTGCTCCACTAGAACTAGCCCCTTGATTGCTCCATGAAAAGTTTGGGTGTTGTCTCAACCCTTGATTGTACGGCGCTGCATAATGATTGTTCCTGTTAAAATTACCCACATAGCAAGCAGAGGCTGGATTAGAGGGGCAATCATCATACAAGTGTCCCTCTCCACAATAAACACAATTGACGCCAACCGATTGTACCGAATTTACCCCAGCCGACATGTTCATAGTCTTGATCATATTCGTCAAACTCGACACTTGAGCAGAAAGTGCTGTAATAGCATCTACTTCATGAATTCCTGTAGCCTTTCGAGCATTGAGTCTCTCGGTGGGCCACTGATAATTATTGGTGGCCATCCTCTCTAGAATCTCATAAGCTTCATTGTATGATTTGGCCAAAAGAGCACCATTAGCAGCTGCATCAACGATTGTACGTGTTTGCCCATTAAGCCCATTGTAGAAAGTTTCCATCTGAATCCAATGGGGAATCCCATGATGAGGACATTTCCGCAACAATTCTTTGAATCTCTCCCATGCTTCATACAAAGATTCTCCCTCCGATTGTTGGAATGCAGTGATGTCGTTTCTGAGCTTGGCATTCTTGGTTGGAGGAAAGTACTTCATGAGGAACTTTTCTGCCAAGACATTCCATGTTGCTATTGAATCCGGTGGCAGCGAATTAAGCCAAGCTCTAGCTCTATCCCTCAAGGAATAAGGAAACAACTTCAGCCTCAATGCTTCCTCAGACACCCCTGGTAGCTTGAAAGAATCACTCACTTCCATGAATAACCGGAGATGCAAATGGGGATCCTCTGTTGCCATTCCACTGAACTGGCCCACAGTTTGCAACATTTGGAACATGACTGGTTTAAGCTCAAATTGTGGCGCCTGTATTTCTGGCCTAACAATGCCCGGATTGAGCCCATGTAGAATAGGAACAGCATAGTCTCGAATAGCCCTATCTCTGTCATCCACCAAAACTGGCTGAGGCGCTAGATTGTTGACATTCACTTGCTGCCCATCATTAGCCATATTGGCAGCAACTCTTTCTGCTATTTCTCCCACACCCAATCGACCTTGTTGCTCCCTTCTCCTTGCTAGAAATGTTCTTTCAATTTCTGGGTCCAAGGGCAGCAACTCTTGATTTCGCTGGTTATTCATGCAGAAAAAACACGCTCCTGAAAATACAAAAACTCAACCAATAAGCAAATGCAGAAACAAGAACTAAAACTAAATAACTCTTACAAATATTTTCAATGATTTCAATCCCCGGCAACGGCGCCAAAAACTTGTTGTTTAATTTTGAACACTCGCAAGTATACGAATCATACAAGTAATAAAGTGTACACAATCGTACGGATATCGTCCCTCGAGGATTAAATAACCAAAAATATCAAGTAAAAGCTATTTTAACACCAAACAAGGTATAAAATAAAATAAAGCCGAATTGGAAGTTCACTAACAATTATGGAACAAGTCAAAGCAAAGCAAAAGCAAACAAAACTAATGACAAGAACGGGAATGCAGTTGAGTTTGGGAAACAAATGGATTAAACAAGCTAGGACACCTAATTTCACCTCCGTTGCAGGTCTGCTACACGAATGCTACTAGAATGCTATAGCATATTCTGCGCCTGTTAACCAAACCTCCGTTTTAATGCATAAAAATCTTCCGAATTATTATGGCTAATTCCTCAAACCTTTTTCAACATACTCCTATGTGAATCCAGCTCTTAGAATGCAATTTTAATGCTAGGGTCTTATGGGTTATGCAAGATGAACAATATATTCCTATACCATTCATAAATCAATAAACCTAGATAAGCATATTAAGCTTACATCATTCATGTTATTTCCAACTTAAATTAACCCTTCCGGTGTTAATCTAAATCTGATTTCCTATAGTTGATGGCCAGTCAAACAAATAGAAATAAACATAACACACACATGAATGAACAAGAGCAGAACAATATATAGCAATCCAACATCAACATAACATTCCTACAACCTTGGTTCCATTAGGGTCCTAGCTAAATAATTTAGTTCATAATCGAAAAATCAAGTTCCATAATCCAATAATAATCCATGAACAAATCCATGAACAGAATACAAAAAGATTAAATTAGCAAGAGAGAAAAGAAATCAGCCAAGCTTGAAAGCTCCTCTTGCTCTCTTGTTCTCTCAGCTCTCTCTTCGGCGGCTGCTTCTCTCTGTTTCCTCCAGAAGCAATTTTTCAGTATTCACTTTTTTCTGTCGTTCCTTTTTTTTTTCCCAATTTCGTCAAACTCTCCTCTGCGGCTGCCTTTCCTTTCTTTTTTTTGTTTCCTTGCTAGGCTAGGGCAACAATGGTACACGTGGCAAAAATGGTGGGAGGCCAGCTGACCACAAATGTCCAGCTCATTCATCCCGCATGATCTCTCCACATAATAGTCTGATGTCAGCAAAATCTGCCAGCTATGCCCAGAATTCCGCCCAGAAATGCTACAGCATAGTTGTAGCATTTACCTGAAAAACATACCACTAGCACTTTAACGATTTGGCCCTCAATTTGCTCTATGATCCTACAATTTACAACAAGAAAAGCATAATTTCAGAAGTTGACCATAGCAAAATAAAACTTACAAAATCCAAAACAAAACACAAAGAAAAAATAATAAAAGTGCTCTTGGCTAAGCAAATTTGAACTAGAAAAGCATTGGATAACTCTAATGTCTTAGAGTTATCAAATGCTTTTCAACTTGTTTTTTGAGTAATCCTAGGGAATCAACTCCAATCCCAAATTTTTGAATACCAACTAATGTATCATATTTTTATTGATATATATAATTGTATGCGTTAATGTTTTAAACACTTATTAATAATAATTAAAAAAAAAACCAATAACTAACATTTCACATAGATTGGTACTCAAAAATTTGGATTAGAGTTTGTGTCCGTAGTATTTTTTTCTTGTTTCTTTTTTCTCTTTTGAAGGGAATTTTCAATTTGTTTCTGGTTTGAAAAGTCTTTAAAAAATTAATTTTATTTTAATTCTATGAATATTATTTAACAATTCAGTTTAATTCTAAAAAATAATTATAATTCTGTAATGACCTGTCACTTAAGCAAAACTATTAGAGTTATGGACGGAAATGAACAGAGGGGATATTTGAATGGCTTTGTATAGATCAAGAGGCATTTTGAACGATTTTAATAATTTAGAGGCATTACTACAAAATGTAGATTCCACGATAGTTTTTAACCGTATGGTACCTTTTCCACGACAGTTTTCTAATCATGGTGGTATCCAAAGTCGTGGAATCTACTCAAATTCCATAATGGTTTTTCAAACGTCATGAAATTGATAAAAATAGCACCAAATAGGGAATAATTAGGCCCATTCCATGATGGTTTTTCTAGAAAACCGTCATGATAAAGGAACCTACCACGACGGTTTTCTAGAAAACCATCGCGGTATGTAATACAGTGAAAAAAAAATTTCACAATTCATTCTATTTCCCACGGGTGGTAAATCTCGTATGTTATCCATTATTATACAGTTAAGAATAAAATAAAAACTAATCTGCAATTAATTTTGTCATAATGTACAACAATTGATACAGAAACATTACAAAATATATATTGTTTTCTAACTATATTGTATGAACTGAATGACAAAAGTAGCCCACTCTTGCCTTACAAAACTCATGTCAGCATCGGGTATAAAAATCCTTAGTTTGAAGTAAGGCTAGTCCATTAACAGTCAAGGTTATTTTTCGCACAAAGGCTAACACAAAATAACCACATTCTACATAACCTTCTTGTATAGGACAACGAACAATATTAATCAATGTCTCATAGTCTTGTCGCTTTCTTACTCCTCTTTCTATCATAATCTTCCAGTCATTAAGTGCCTTAACAATTTAATAAAGTTCAAAACAATTAGAACAAGAGTAAGGCAATGTCAAATTATAAATTGGAACATACAAATATACTTACAACTTAATTAGTGATTTAAAATCGTCGCCCGGTTCATTTCCTAGAGGATTAAAATACAGGACCGAGTCCTCCCACGAATCAATAACTGCCAAGATCCAATGTTGAACGCTGTTATATGGCATGAGAAACAGTTTTCCTCTTGGTGCGTTTGTTAAGATCCGTAGAATATTGTTGGCTCTCTTCCTACAGTAGACTTCGCGATCTACATTCTGTTGAACTGGTGAGATAAGGACTGGAGAAATAAAATCAAAACGTGGATCAACACCTGCTCTTGCACAACATCCCGCTAAATAGCTGCAAAATAATTAGTCAAACTTATTACAAAGTTAAACATCATAAGATTAACAAAGAAAAAAAGTATTGTTTAAGGATATATCTATTACCTGATGTAAACTATTATACCGTTTGCACTAATTTCTTGAAATGTTATGAAATGGTATACATCTTCAAACCCAATATATATAGCCATGTCATCACCACTGATGGACTGTTGTGCTGGGTAAATTATTTGGGTTCCGTCACGTAAGGAACTTTGTACGTAATATGTCACAGGTCTCAACTCGAAAGGAATTTCACTAAAGTTTAACGGCGGTAGTTCTTGTTACGCAGATTATTGTTGTACCTCTGGTTGTGACTGTATTTTCTTTTTCCTTGCTCTCTTTTTGGCTCATTTGCTTCCCTCCGCTTCTCAGTCGGGAGAATGGCTGGGACCTCAACTTGCCTGGCTCATACTTGTTTCAAGGATCACTAATCTTTTCGGTCAAGCAACAAACCCACCGACAACTTCTTCAATACATGTTGCTTCATTCATCGGAATAGGTAGAAGTCCACGTTTCAGTTTTGGGACTGTAATTGTCACTCGCACAGTCTCCTCACCTAAAGGAATCCTATGGACTGTGTCGGTAGGAACACAGTCTATGTATGCCCTGCTGATTGCAACAAACACATCTCCTCCATTAATTAAATCATTAAGAAAGAGCTGGCATTCCTTACTTGTGTTCGGCATGGGCTGCGGATCCGATGCCCAAACTTCTTTTTCATTTAGCTAGGGTGCAACTAGCCTTGAAGCTATTATGTTGATCAACAATCGGTGCGATCATCTCCTCGGCTATAGTCTCTTGGTTGATACCATGCTTCGCATAATATTCATGTATGGTTCTTTCTAATGCGACAAGCTGCCATTTCACTTCCGAGACTTTAGCATTTTCCCTTGGACTTTGCAATGTTGAAGTAATGCGACCGCTTGACAAACTTTGATTGACCCCGGGTCTAACTCGAATGCTCGGCATTGCCTAATGACCTTGTCAATATGTCATTTGACCCCACAGATTCGAAACTTCCTTGTGTCTCTTGTTCACTGAAGTCCTCCTGTAACAATTAGAGAATATGTTATGAACTCGTAAACATAAAAGAATGTAAATTAGAATATATTAGACCATGGATTCGTATACTTATTATTGTATCGCCAATAATTTTTAAATGATGGATTCTTAAACTCTCCATTGGGTTTGACGCACATGTCTAGCTACACAGTATGTCGAGCTGCCCATTGTCCGTCTTCTCGAACTGTAATTTAATAATTACCATTAGGAAAAATTAGAAAGTACAACATGCCGTTGAAAATTTTGTCTAAGTAATTCACGTATGATTTTTTTATCACGTTTTCTATGTCCGTCTCGGCCCCTAATTGATCCGTATTTGTTCTTCTTTCTTATCTCACTTCCTTGTTTGGATAGTCTTTTGAATTTCGGGATACGTAAATATTCAATGAATCTTTCCCAATCATCTTGGATGATGGAGGGGTAATTATTAACCACTTTAGATGGTCATTCCCACACACTTTCTTCATCAATATTATCCCTGACAAAAGCCTGGTAAAGATCATATCTAAAATTTTTTACTGACTCTGCATATGACTTTAAAGCTTGTTTTTTAAATGAAAGTTCTACAGTGAAAGAAATTACGACTTCCACCCATACTCTTTTTTTCCGTATGGCTAAATCGACACTTCTAAAGTTAAATATCTAAATGGGAATGTGCTTTCGAGCAAGCACTCCAATCTAACTCTGTAATTCATCCCCTTCCATACCTAATGGTTGCCCTTTAGCGTCAAACGAAACTGCAATTCATTCTCCTTTTGTCCTAACAAGGTGGACTCTTCTCATAAGAGTTGCTATTCGTTTACCATCTTCATCGGGATTGAATCTAGGTGAGCATGTTCATCATGGTTTTCTAATTTGAGATTTCGTTGACACTTCCTCCTCATGATCTTGTGACATTTTGAATCAATCTAAAACAACTTCACACCCAAGCACGTAAAAAACAAAAAATCATACATTAAATCATTATAAAATCATGTCACCCAAACACATAAAAAGCATACAAAATCGTACTTGTGATATTGTAAATCAATATTCTAAACAAAAACTTTACTTAGTTACAGAAAAGACTAATACTCACTCAAAGAGGTATTTTGTCAAATATGTAGTATGCAAAAAGTTAAATAAAAAATCAACACTTTTTTCTAGAAATTCTCTAAACCGTCACCTCACCCAAGCATTTTAAATCAATCCAAAACTAATTATCACTCAAAGAGGCATTTTGTCGAAAATGTAGTATGCAAAAAGTTAAATCACAAAATCAACATTTTTTTCCGAAAAATTCTCTAAACCGTCACCTCACCCAAGCATTTTAAATCAATCCAAAACTAATTCTCACTCAAAGAGGTATTTTGTTGAACATGTAGTATGCAAAAAGTTAAATCACAAAATCAACACTTTTTTCCAAAAAATTCTCTAAACCATCGTCTCTCCCAACCATTTTAAATCAATCCAAAACTAATTCTCATTTAAAGAGGCATTTTGTCGAACATGTAATATGCAAAAATTTAAATCACAAAATCAACACTTATTTTCGTTAAAACAATCACCCAAAATCACAACCACAATTAACAATCACCAAAAATCAAGTTTACAATAAACCAACAAACTTTCATAGACCGTGCGGTGAAAGAGAGAGTTCGACTTACCAAGTAGTCGAGCATGGGTACGGGCAGCTCGGTAGCGGCGTAGGTGACGGTTTGGTCATGGTGAGAGAAAGAGGGAGAGGCGCGTTAGAGAATGATGGCGAGGTAAAGAGGTAGAGGATGAGAGAAAATGGAGACGAGGTAGAGTGGGAGCCGAAAGAGAGAATGCAGGGAGAAGGCATGGCACGGCACGGCACGGCACGGCACGGCAGAGGAGATGGCCTACAACGGAGGAGGCACGGCAAGCCGAGAGAGAGAATGGAGGGAAAGTTTGTATGCGAGAGTGAAAAAGGCACGATAGAGAATGCGGAGGGAATGAGGTTATTTTTTTGTTTCTATATACGCTCCAAAATTTTGAACACTCGGATTTTGAAAAAATTTTAAATATTCCCGGTCAACATACCATGATGGTTTTTGGAAAAAACCATCGTGGTATTTCAATTTTTAAAATTTATAAAAATTTTTGGTCAACTTACCATGATGGTTTTTCCCAAAAACTGTAGTGGTATCCCAATGTACCACGTTGGTGTTTGTCAAAAATCGTCGTGATATGTTAATTTTTAAAAAATTTTAAAAATTTTCAGTCAACATACCACGAAATTTTTAATAATTAATAAAAATTCCCAGTCAACCTATTATAATGGTTTTTTCCAAAAACCGTCATGGTAGGTTATGGTACCACAACGGTTTTTGGAAAAAACCATTGTAGTAGGTCATGATACCACAACGGTTTTTCCAAAACACCTTCGTAGTATGTTGATCGGGAATTTTTAAAAATTTTGTTTCTATTTAACTATAATCCCTTATGCGCCTAAACCTATGTGTTTTGCATAAAGCAACCCATCATTAACTCATGTTCTTAGATTCATTCACACAAAAATCATATATAAATAATGTCCATATATAAATAATATAATGTGCACAATTAACATAATTAATACAACTTATAAATTATATAGAACGTAAAAAAAAAAAAAAAAAAAATTCACTGTCAATTTTTTTTTTTTTTTTTGGCTACTCAACACGTGTCCACTCGATATCTAAATAAAACAAGTGTAAAACATCATCGTCCAAATCATCAATCTCCTCCACCAGTGGCAATCCCTTTATGAAATATGGAATATTGGTGCAATCTTCAACATCTTCTTGACCATCACATATTATTTTTGGCTTCATTGACATAACTAAATATAACTCTAAATTATCGAGATCCGTTATATTAAATACTTGTACAGTTTGCGACGCCATAATAAAAGTATCATTTTTGTATCCCAATCGCCTAAAATCCACCACTGTCATGCCGTTACTATCAATCTTAACATAATTATCGTCAGCCCACTTGTATTTAAAATAGTGCTATCCACAAGCCGTAATAGTCAAGTTCCCAAATATCTTCAATGAACCTAAAGTATTCATGGAACCGTATATCGGATTATTGTCCTTTGCGGATGAAATATGCATAGACTCGGCACAAACGGTCACACCACTATTTTGGACGGGATGCTTCTCATCTCTTTCACGTATGTAGAAGAAGTAGTCATTGACAAAGTAGGATGTATATCTTGTGACTATCGATGACAGTCCTACTGTTAGCTTCATTAAGTCTTGGGAAACGCTAGCCTTCATATGCAAATATTTTTTTATCCACTCCCAAAATATCTGGTTGTGCTCATCTTGAATCCACTTCTCATTTCTTCCTTTTCTTGGATTTGCAGCTCTTAATTCCGTCATGTGAACTTCAATGAAAGGCTCCACTTTCTTAGCATTGTGCAAAACATACAGACAAGTTTTTTCCTATTCATCTTGATTTATTGGTGAAGGAATGCCTACAGATTGTCATTTTGATGTAAATAGACCGCTCTTTGGCAACCCTATTGGTTCTGTGTTGGATAAATACTCCAAGCAAAAATTCAACTGATTTCTCCGCTATGTAGTTTTCCACTATACATCCCTCCGGCCTATTTCGATTCTTCATATAACCCTTCAAAACTATCATGTATCTTTCAAAATGACATCCACCTCAAATAGACCAGTCCATATAACTTAACTTCCTGAACTAAGTGCACTATTAGGTGGATCATTATATCAAGAAAGACTGGTGGAAAATACTTCTCAAGCATGCATAATGTCATCACCAATTCTGATTGTAGCGAATCTAGCATGAGTGGATCAATTTCTTTGGAGCATATTAAATTGAAAAATGAGCATAACTTCATAATTGCATACCTCACATCTTTCATTAAAACTCCCCATAATGCAAGAGGTAATAATTGTTGTATCAAGATATGACAATCATGTGTTTTCATTCTAACAAGCCTCAAATCCTTCATTGAACCCAACCTTTTGAAGTTGGAAGAGTACCCACTTGGTACTTTCACAGAAGCAAGCCATTCAGAAAGCTTTCTCTTTTCTTGTCTCGATAATGTGTGCTTTGCCAGAGGTAGGTAAGTGCCATTCGATCTATTATCGGGGAGCAAATTTGGTTCAATCTTCATCTCTTTAAAATCCAACCGTGTCTTTTCACCACGTTAGTTTTGTTTGGAATGTCAAGCAACGTACCCAATATCGATTCACAGATGTTTTTCTCAATATGCATAACATTTAAGCAATGGCGAACGTAAAGTGACTTCCAATATAGAAGTTTATAGTAGATTGACTTTTTCTTCTAAGGTCCATAGACAACTGGAGACTTACGTTTTCTCTTTTCCAAAACTACTTTCATATCTTTAGTCGTGAAACTAGAATTCATCCACCCTCCCAACGCTTTCACATTCCATAAATTAATCAATTCCCCTAATTTTGTATATTTTCTACAACTGACATACAAGGGCGTTTCTGCATCATTAATCATTGCCTCGAATAACTCCGGACGGTGCACAAAGTGTTATTCTAAATCATTTATCATATTGAAGATATTATCACTAACGTCTTCCTCAACAATAGGCTCTTTACCTTTAGTACTCGTCGATGCATAGTTAACATCGAAAAATCTTCACCATGTAAATACCATGTTTGGTAAGAATAAATAATCCCATAAGCACGCAAATGCCCTCTAACATCATCAATGGAATGAGATCTATGATTTCCACAAATTTAACACGGACACGGAATCTTATCATCTTGTATGTGAGCTTTGACAAATGATAAAAATTCTTCAACACCATCTTTATATGCTTTAGACAATCTATCAAACCACATCCATTTCTTATCCATGATTTGCAAATCCTAAATTTAAAAAACAAAGTTTTAGAAGTCAAAGTACTCAATTTTAACATGCATATCATTTTCATTAATTAACACCGGCCCATTAATTGATCATCAATCAAAAATCGAAAAAACATAACAAAACTAAAAATATAAAACCATCTAAAATCATAATTAATTAAGTATAAAAATCAGGGGGAAAATAACATTTCGTGATCACTTAAATTAACACTCATTGCATAATTTAACTCTAAATCGATCCTAAAACATACAAAAACCTAAAATCATATAAATCAATAATACTGAGGAAAACACGACAAAAAGAAGTTAATTAGTGATCATTTACAGAGAGATTGATGGATGGTAGATGGTGGTGGTGACGTCTAACAGTAGTGTGCTGACTGTTTTCGGAGCGATCTGATCTGATTTTGGTTACTACAGAATTATTGATGTGGAAATTAAGTGCGACATTGGGCGTTTTGTCTGAATTTTTCACGTTTTTGCACGACGGTTTTTTTAAAAACGGTCGTGGAAGCTAAATATTTTACGACCATTTTTTATAAACCGTCGTGGAACCACAATGTTTTCCTAAAACGGTCGTGGAAGCCTGAAGCTTCCACGACCGTTTTTAAAAACCTTCGTGGAAGCTGAAGCTTCCATGACAGTTTTTGGAAATCTTGTTCCGCTTCGTGTTTTTACCGCATTTTGCACGACCGTTTTTTAAAAACAATTATGGAAGCTCTGTCGTGGAATCTATTTTGTAGTAGCACCACCAAGAAATAGTCTCTGAAGATACCACTAATATATATATGATCTCCAAAGACAGTTTACGAGCACCTTAGAACCAATTTCTGGAAACCGATCGAAAATTATAAAATAGTCGAGGACGTCAATGCCCAACAAACCCACTTCGGGGCCCTAATCCATAGCAAAACTTACAAATTATTTGTAAGATTTTTTTTTTTTAATCTATTACTATTGTAAGATTTTTTTTTAATCTATTACTATTGTAAGTTTTTTTTTTAATCTATTACTAGATTTAACGAAAGCACAAATAAATAAATAAATAAACACATTTAATTTTTATGAGATTTAATCAAACTTATTTAGATATTATTTTTCTAAATATTACATCCAGTCGAATTAGAAAATGTGAATTTTAGTCCAATGCCAACTATATATATATATAGTTTGACGTATATAAAGATAACAGCATATATATATATATATATATATATAGACATTTTTGTATGTCTTGTACATGTCTTTCACAAAATTTAACTTCAGCATATTATTTTCACACACATATTGGTAATAAAATAACCATTGTCTCACACCATAACTTGCATTACTCAAGCTTTTTCTGAGATTTTGATGTGTAATCCATTAGGAAACGCCACACCAGGTTTGCGGACAATCTCCCTCCGTTGATTATTGTCCACCTAATTGGTTACAATATTTTCAAACCATAAGGATATATATATATAAATATATATATATATAATATATATATATATATATATGTCTGTATGTAATAGGAGACAGTTTCTAAGGGCACTTATATTGTCAACATCAAAAATAATAGCCAATGGGTCAAATATACTAACAAAATATACGAGTAATGCAGCATAGAACTTATATATGAGTACTGACTTTGTAACTTTTTTACCGAGTGAAAGTTAATGTCCTCATTCAATTTTTGAAAATTTGTTTTGCCTTTTTTTTTTTTTTTTTTTTTTTTTAGTGCTCCTGAAAGTGTCCTACAATTACAATTCACTGTATCCTAAACAAATTTTTGCAAGTTTCTCTCCAAAACAAAAATACATAGCAAAATGGTGTTAGAATTTCAATGGTGATATTGACTTGGAAGTTGCACATGGATCTTTAATTAGAAGTATGAAAGGTCATTTCTAATCAAGAACCTAAAATTATGCTTAAGACAAAGTTAATTTAAATTTTTTAATTTTAACACAACTTAATTAACTACCCTACCAAAAAAATTGTGGGATTAGAATGGATAAAAATGACTATTCCTTACATTATTTATAGATTCATGTGCAAAATATAGGTCAATTTACGTCAAAAATTATCACAATTTTAACTGAGGTGTTTTGCTTTACATTTTCAAGTATACGGATAACTTGCTAAAATTTACAGTTTCGGTGGCAAAAATGCAATTGTGTTAAGTTCAGGGGCGCCAAGGCGAAAGGGCTATTATTTTTCACACCCTTAATATTTCTAATATTTCAATTATACTACTCTTTTCTTAGAAAAGAATAAAAGTGACTCAAATTTTTTAAAAAAAGAAAAAAAAAAACCCCTTAATTTCCTAATATTTCAATTATACTCCTCTATATATATTGTATTAGACAAATTGCAGGTACTTACTCCTATATATTGACCGCTAGAAATTTATAACTATGCTCCTACTTGGGAAATCAATCACAAACTTCTTCGTCGTGCACCCGTTGATAAAGTTTTTTTTTTTTCCTTCGTTATTGTATATATAGGGGTTATTTTATCTTCTGTGTGGTTTCTTTTTCCTCTTTGGAATCTAGTGTTGAGCACCTGTGAGAACATTTTCGATATGTGAATAAGTGAGTGTGTGGTGTAGTTTTTTTTTTTTTTCTTCTTCTTCGTTTTTTCTTCTAAGAGAAGTTCAAATTATAAATTCAACGAAAAATTATGAAAAGGAAAGACAACTCATACCTATAATTTGAAGCCAAGTGATGAAGAATGATGGCCGTTTGAGCTTTGCAAAGTCAGCTCCCACACAAACTCTTGTACCTCCGCCAAAGGCCATGAATGTCTTAGATCCTACATGTATTTCTTTCCCTATTTTGTTGGAACAAAAAATAATAATAATAATAAAAATAGAAACCAAAAAAAAAAAAATCAAGAACTAGTTTTGTCTTAACTATATCCAAATTAATAAATCACGAAATAAAATTATTAATTTACTTCCATCGCCATGGATTAAATGTAAATGGGTTAATATAGTAATTAGGATCTAAGTGAAGTACTGGATGGAACAACCATAACCAGCCAACCTTTCGGAATTGTGTATCCTGCAAAATTCATTTATTCATCTTTAGGCTAAATATTTTTTTCAATTTATTATCTTTTAAAATTTTCTGCAATAGGTTACAATAGCAAACATGAATAAAAAATAAATAAAGGATAAAAGTTAGGATGAACATGAGGATACTTGTTCCTACTAAAATTTTCTAAATTTACCATTCTCCTTTATGTGCTTATTAAATTTCAATTACTCCCCAACTATATTTAAAAAAGAAGTTTTTTTAAATTATTCCCTAATCTTATGTTTGTTATTGACTTTTAATTTATACATCACTCTACTCGAACTTTTCTATTATTACGCAATGGCACCCGTTCAGAATTCTGTCAAAACTGAATAGAAATTGAACACTTTTTTATCATGTAAACTTTAATTAAGGCTAAAATTATAATTAAACATTTTTCGTTAAGAAACTGTATTTTCAAATATTACCAAACATTCTATATATGCTTGATAAAATAACAGTTTACTTTCTAAAATGTCTTGATGGAATGGAGATGGAGGTGAATCCATAAAATATGCTATTACAATTTTACCTATAACAAAACTCATGTAATAAAACATTTCAATGTTACATCTAATTGTTTTTACGGAATGGGAACCTTTGGTAGAACAGCAAAATAATTCAAGGAATGTGGCGTAAAATAAAAAATCATGGGCAAACATGAGATATTGTGTACAGTTTGGGGTCATCTATACGAATAGGCTAGGCTTAAAATAATTTTTAATTTTTTATTATGCTCATATTGGAAAAATTTTCTGGCTCCGCCACTAAAGAAACTATTTCTATGAATATTTTATCTTATCTTATTTTATTTTATCTTATATGTGTCAAAATTTTATCTTATCTTACATATAATTACAGTTTAATTCGACTATTGGTCAAATATGTCGTGGATTTTATTTTGATCACGGGTTTTTTTTTTAATCCTAATACCCCTTTTTTCCTTTTAATTTATACTTATTAACTATTACTTTTCAAATATTACCGAAATTTTTTCTTTCTATTTTTTTCATTATGGTTTCCTTATTTCTTTTAAACCTTATATTTCTAATTATTCCTTATTCATATACCTTTTTATGATTTTTAATGTTAAACTATTTTTTTTTCAACTACATCTATACTAAAATATTCTTCTCAATTCTCCCCATCCCCAAAGTTTTTAAAAAAAAAAAATAAAAAAAAAAAACTAACAAATTTAACACGCCCGTGCCAAAAAACTAGTGCATATAAAAAGGATACTTGCCCTTCATCTTAACATCCTTTACAGCTCTTCTAAAGACAGCTGGCACAATGTTAGCAAGCCTGACGGTTTCATTAATAACCTGCATAATTTCAAGTGTAGGAAATAACAAGCATTAATAATTAAGACCCTAAACTAAAGCTCATTTTCATAAATAACTTATCCTCCTTTACTCACCATATGTGTAAATGTCATAGATTTATATTCTTGCCATGTAATCTCAAAGTTCTTCTCGTCATGACGGTTTTCTATAATTTTCTCATGCTCTTTCTGAAAAATATATTAATTACACATATTTTTTAGTCACATAAATTTTTGTAATTATGAAAAAAATTAAGGAAGATACAAACCGTTATTTCAGCTAGTACTTCTGGATTATCGGAGATAAATTTCACTGCTAATGTAATAGCTGATGATGCGGTCTCGTAAGCCGCGAAGAGAAGTAAAAAGACAAAGTTTATAGCCATTGTCTCATTCAAAATCCTTTTTCTTTCTTCAGTTCCTCCAGCAAATGATCTAAGTGATCCCCATGGTTCGCATTCGA
>JAINRH010000298.1:0-12608 GCA_025413025.1 Ficus hispida
AGTCTTGACCCTAGACTGGCAGTTTTGGTTCTTAAATCCGTTTCTCGTCCTAAAACGTGCACGCTACCTCAACCGACCACAGCGCCTAAGATCACACATGCAATAGTTTCTAACGTTCCAATCCATCATACACATAATCATACATTCATATTCAAATCTATGGGGACATATAACAAACATGTAATAGGCATACTTGCAAACATGCATCAAAACATAAACTAGAGGCCACCAACCTAATCAAGCATAATCAAGCACATTAAGCCTTGCTAGGAAGATAAAGGATGAGCTTATGCTCTTGCATCCAATGCTGGAAATACACTTAAATTTCCAATTAAAACTCAATCGAAGAGCTTGTGATTAAAGGAGATTACCTTGATTGAACACAAGGCTAGGCTAGGAGTTTGGTCAATTTTTCTGCCTTTCTCCTTGGCTACCTATAACCGGCCTTGCTCCCCAATGAGCACTAAAACTTTTTGGTCATTTGGTGGTTCTTCCTACAAAATCCGGCTATCCTAAAACCCACTTTTCTTCACTTTTTTCTTTTCTTTCTCTTCCTCTCCCATGGCCGGCTACTTGCCTCAAATGGGTACCAAAATTTTTATCAACTTTTTCTTTGATTCCTACTTGAAATCTGAACATTTTCTCTCTTCTTTGGCTCGGCCTTTTAGGGGGAAAGGTGAGGGAAAATTTTGCCATAGTTTAGTAAAGGTTACAAGGTGCTCAAAATTGTGAACCAACTTCACCTATTTATAGGTGAAAAACATAGTTTCTAGAATTGCATATAAGGGTCTAAGAGCAAAATATTTGCTCAAAACTCCTCCTAGGTGGTTGGCCATAGTGAAGCCTTGGTGGGCAAGTTACTTGCTCACCAAGTTTTGCTTACATCACCTAATGACATCACTTTGATGACATCACCTTGATGACATCACTTGCTTACATCACCTTGATGACATCATCTTGATGACATCACCTGATGACATCATCTTGATGACATCAACTGATGACATCATCTGATCATCACTTGATGACATCATCAAGCCAAATACTTGCTCTCCAAGCATACAAAGAACCGGCCATAAGGAAGCCTTGGTGGGCAAGTTACTTGCTCACCAAGTATGGCTTACATCACCCTCGTGACATCACTCGCTTACATCATCTTGATGACATCATCTAGCTAAATGCTTGTTCTCCAAGCCTAGTAAAAATCTGGCCATGCATGCATGTGGAAGCCAACAAATATCTTTCCATGCTTATCTTTTTCTTAATTCCTTGTTCCAATGTAACTAGGCTTGTAACCAATCTTTGGCCTAGTTGGAACCTTGGTTAGAAAATTCCATAATTACATATAATTACATACTTATCCATCATTACAAACTTTTCTTAAATTTGCACTTTGGCCCCTATGGACAAAATATTTACAATTTAGTCCCTGTAGGTCGCCAACTATGGTGGAGCCACTTGGCTTCCATCTCTTGCATAAATATCCCCTTGATTCTAAAAATCCAATAATATAATCATGCAGTCCATTTCCTTGCCAACTTACATAATATCAATACTGTTTTTCACCAACAACAGTATTGTTATACTGGACTACAGTCCAGAATTCATCTGCGTAAAATTGGACTGAGTATCGGATTTTCTTAGGACTTAAAACTATTTAGTCCTTAACGCTCTAAAAATTGTGCTTGATTTTTCTACAGTGGTCTCATAGCTTATTCTTACTTAATTGTCCGTAATGAAGGTTTTTCGCAGTATAATTCCATACTGCTTTGCCGTATCTCAGCACCTTCATCTATTTGACCTTCCTGGTCAACTTTGACTTTTTTGGTCAAACTTTGAACAACATGAAATCATAGAATTTTTTTTTCTTCTCTTTTACTCAAGGGTCACATGCATGACTACGCAAACTGCTTATTGAGTCTCATAGCTAATTAAACGAGAACTCAAACATATACTGATATTTAACTCAGATCGTGAGTTTCATATCGACATACAAGATTCAAACTTGGAATTTTCCTTGTCTAAAAGGAAATTATAGGTTCATCAAAATTCCGGGTATTACACGCCCAACTAATAACGCACGGAAATGTGCCCAGGTACGACTAGGCATCTCTCTATCCCCTATCGTCATCCACCACAGCCGTGCGTGTACTGCAAGACACCGACTGTCTAATGAGATCTGTAGTCGATTCTCAATATGACAAAGACGGAAGATCTGCTCCATGTCCTATAGCCATGCTGCTAATGACACCGTCCGTCTCGTACCATCAAAAATCATGGGATGCGACTCGTAGAATGACGTCACTGCTCGTCGATCCTCATCTACTCGTGCGGATCCATAACGTCGAGTCTATCATAACATAAGCGCATAATAATTATTTACTAATAAAATAAAATCACTTACAATGATGGCGGCGACGGCAGGCATATTGTGAAATTGGGTAGCAGGGAACCGCTCTGATACTAACTCTGTAACGACCCGCCTAGCACAGGCCGTTACCATACATACATACATACATACTTACTTAATGAGTGTAAACAGCGAAAATTTTTTATTTTTATTTTACGGCGCGGATAAACGAAACGCTTAATAATATAAACGATGTTGAATACGAATTAATATACATAAAAAGAACGAAACGCGTAGCGGCTAATAATCCCACATTTCACAGCCCGCCCTGCCACGCTCGCCATCTTGCATCATCAGTTGCCCGTAGGTTGCTTACCTACATCATAGACGTAAGACACGTGAGCTTTCGCTCAGCAAGTACAACATACATAACCGCAACAATTAAACACAAACATAAATCATCATAACCTTACATAACATAGCACATCATACATATCATACTTAACTCATCTTAACATACATATCATACTTAATTCATCGTAACATACATTTCATACTTAACTCATCGTAACATACATATCATTTCATAACATTGCATAATATATGCATGAACCGATTATGCTCTGATTATGCCATCTTATTCATTCTTAACTTATCTTACTTATGGGCCCCTTATCATGAGTGTACGTACCGGGCGCGCAACTATGATTTGGTTGGGGCGGCCAATCCATTTCCAACTCAAACCACAGTCCAACCCGACCTAATGCGGGTCGGTATGACACAGGCAAGCTGCTTGCCATCATACTTGTTTTTCATTATCTCATACTTGATCTTATTAGTGAACATGTTTCGTGATGTCACTATTCATAAATCATGCTCATATCTTAACATTATACCTTATACTCATAATCATGAACTTAACATAGCCATATCATAAACATAACATCATCACATCATATACACCAAACATACTTGGGCAAGTATACAACAAAAGCCTATGCTGTAGGCGGAGTTGTACTTACCTTGATCACTATGTCCAGAGGTGTGTTGATCCAGGTCAGGATACCTCAGCAGGCTATCTCCTACTATAATCAAAGGACATAGGGTAAGAATTCTATTCTTACAGAATGTTGGTAATCAAACCAACATTCATACCTAGTTGTGGTTATATGCCCTGTAACGACCCGCCCTTACGTAGGCCGTTACAGTTACTTTATCTACATATTAACTTAACATACTATAACGACCCGTTCTTATGTAGGCCGTTACCATATTTATCATACATACTACAATAAACATACTTACTTACTTATGCGGAAATAACGTAAATATTTTTTTTTTCTTTCTTTTTAAAAACCACTTGAGTAAAAACTTTACTACTTACATATTTACAATATAAAAACATACTTATTTAGTAATTTCATTTCAAAACTGTCATTACGAAAACTAACTTATACTTAACTAATATTTACTTATCAAAAGTATCGTAGCATAAAATAACTCTGTATTAAACAAAGCATACACATATATAATTCAAAACGCGTAGCAGTCTCCATTCCCACGTTTCACAGATCGCCCCGCCAAGCCTCACCGCCTTGCATCAAGAATTGCCAGTAGGAAGCTTACCTACATCATAAACGTAAGTTGTGAGCTTTCGCTCAGCAAGTACAACCATTTACCCGTAAAACATTTCAAAATGGAACAATGCATGAACCAATTATGATTTCATTATGATGTCTTATGCTTTCATAATCCTGGGCCCTTACATAACATGAGTGTACGTATCGCGGCGCGCAGCCATGGAGTGGATGTGGCGGCCAACCAGATCCAACTCAAACCATGGACTAAACCCGCCCATAGTGCAGGTCGATACGACACAAGGTAACATTGTTTGCCTTCTTTCTTAACTTGCTCATAAAATTGTTTCTTCTTGAAAACAGTCTTTTACAATAGTTTCTTTCTTGAAACTGAGTTCTCATTCTTACCATGTGATTTATCTTTCGTGAGCATGCTTCATGATGCCACAATGATAAAGTGTTGTGGCGAAACCACAAGGTTGAAGAAGCAACCTGGAATTAGAAGATAGTATGAGGAAGAACTACCCCGGTTGTTCTAATTTTCGAGGACGAAAATTTTTAAGGGGGGTAGATTGTAATACCTAGTTATTTATCGATTATGATTCTTTGTACAAAAAAATTCAAATTGTACCTTAAGAATATTAATGAAAAAGCCCGGTTAAGGGTTTTTATAATGTTTTGTGAGTCTTTATGACTTTAAAAGACTCAAAAATAATTTCTAGGACAAGAAAACGTCCTTTTAGTAAAAAGGAATGAAAATGGCCAAAAATGTATGTTGGTCAAAGTTTGACCAAAAACGTCGACGGTTGACCAAAAAGTCAACTGTTGACCACGGAGTCAAATCTCGGCAAGAAAGTCACCTGTCGACAAGAAAGTCAATGGTGGACGAGAAAGCCAAAAATTGACCCCAAAAAGTTAAAGAAAAGACGGTACGAGTAAAATCACCGCATATAGAATTATACTGTATAGGCCGTTTTTACTGATAAAATGATATGTTTAGAACTTAAAACCACCATAGAAAGACAAGCACATTAAGTAGAATTAAAGGGCAAAAAGGGTTTAAGAAATAAGGAAATTTTATACAGTTGTTTTCACACAGATAAATTTGGACTGCCGTTCGGTAAACTAATACTGTGCATAAGTGAATCCAGTATTAGAAATACCTGTGTTAAAACAATAATGGACTGCATAACAAGGTAAAGAGCCAAACAAACCTTAGAATGGCTTACCTCATTCACCTTTGGATATGACATCATTATGTCATTTAAAAAAAAATGGAAAGTATTTGGTTGGCATTAGCCATGCAATGGCCGGCCACATGCCCCCCCCCCTAAGTCCAATTTCTGATTTTTTGAGGACTAAAGTGTGCAATTTCAAGAAGTTTCAACCTCTATAAATAGGGGTGCCATAATTCAAAGAAAAAAATTAGAGAAAAGCAACCAAACTTTGGCCAAATTTTCCTCCACCAAATCCGAACTTCAACAAGAGTGAAAGGAAGGAAATTTTGCAAAACCAAGTGTGTTTTAAGCCTAGGATAGTCGGTTTTACCTTAGAAGCAAGCAAGGAAGTTTGAAAAAAATTGAACCCAATTCTAGGCCAAGGGCCGGTTGTGTGGGGCAAGAGGAAAGCAAGAGAGAAAAGTTGAATCCAAAGGGGGATTTAGAGTTTTGAGTGTTGATTTCCACTTAGAACATCATTTAAGAGCACTAGAGCAATTGGTGCACAAGTTGGCCAAAGGACCGGCTGTTGGAGAGGGAAAAAGGGAGCCAAGAGCCAATCCAAAAATTCGGATTCAAGGTGAGGTAAAATTCCAAATTCTTAAGCTTTCATTAAATTTCAATTGGAGAAATTTAAATGTATTTAAGTATGTTTGTAATGAGCATAAGCTCACTTTAATTTTCTGCCCTAAATTAAGATTATAGGCTATGTGCTTGTTATGGTTAGGATTTATGGTTTGGTGGTTATGATTTTGCATGCTAGATGTTGTGAAATGGTTAGGGTTTTGTACATTATGTTTGATGCTAAATTTGATTTGCATGTTGAATATTGGACGTTAGAAAACGCTGCATGACCACTTTCTAGGCTCCCGCTGAGTTCGGTTGAGTAGGGTGAACGTTTAGGACGTAAACGAAATTTTAAACCGAAAACTACCAACTCGGGTAGAAATGGCCAGTTTCGGGAAAACAGTTTTGAGGCTTTAGAGGCCGAATCAGGGAAACTCAAAACATGAAAGTTTAAGTAGAGTTTTTCCTAGAGGAACGCGGACAGTTTTGTAAAATGAGGCTCCAATGGCCTCGGTTTTTACCAAAACCCGTGCCTAAGGTGCCCAGGACCCGAGCACGGCCAGGACAAGTTCCTCAGGGTTTTGACCACGAAAACGCCAGAATGGGTTTTACCCAAAACATAAAAGTTGTAGAGTTTTTAAATGTTTACAACTTTCATGAAGACAAGTTTACAGATTCAGTCTGGATTTTAAGATGAAAATGAATTTCGGAGAACTGTACAGGAATTATGGAAATCCTGTACAGGATTTACAAAGTTAACACAGAAAATGCATATTTTGTAATTACACTGCAAAATTGACATTGAGAAACTGTTCCAAAGGCAGTCTCCAATAGTCAATAATTTATACGACTCCTTTTAAGGTTTTCAGTTTTTTTAAAAGATTGAACAAAAGGATTTTTAAACCAAAACCTAAGAATTCTTTTCTAAGAAATAAGTTGTTTTTAAAACCTAAGTTAAAGATTTAACCGGTTAGGGTTACTTAGGTAACCAATTAGGACAATGTAAAGATAAGTAAGGTTATATAAGAATGTTGGTTATATTACCACAGTTCTAACCTTACTTTTATTAATCTCAGAACGTCGCACGCCGAAGTGTCCAACGGGATTTAACTCGACTTTTGGACACAGCTTTTACGAACGAGGTAAGTACAACTCCGCCTACAGCATGGGCTTTGTTGTGTATACTTGCCAAAGTATGATGAAATGCTATGTAGTGTAAATGTTATCTTATGTGTTGTAGATAGTTTTAAGTTATAGGAAATGTTATAGAAATGTCATGCTTTGTAGTATGCTATGATTATGTGTTAGAATATGTTATAAAATGCTATGATGATATGCTATGTTATATGCTATGGTATGTTATGTGTTATAAAAAGTTGAAATGCTATGATTTAGAATGCCATGGAATAGTTATGATGATAAGATTATAAATTAATTGTGTGACATATCACGATGTATGCTCACTAATTAATAATTAAGTATGAGATAATGAAAGTTATGATGCAAATAATTTGCCTGTGTCGTACCGACCCGCGTTAGGTCGGGTTGAACTATGGATTGAATTGGAAATGGTTGGCCGCCCCAACCAATTCATAGTTGCGCGCCCGGTACGAACACTTACGTTATGGGCCACAAGATAAGACAAGATAAGTTATGATAAGTTAAGAAAGCAAGTTACGATTAATAAGCAAGCATAATGAAGCATAAATGGCTCATGCATAAGTTAAGATAAGTTATATTATGTTATGCTTAAGTTATGATTAGTGTGGTATGCTAGTTAGGATATGTGTGATGTGTTTTATTTAAAGTAAATTGCGGTATAGAATAGTTGTACTTGCTGAGCGAAAGCTCACTGTCTTACGTCTGTGCTGTAGGTAAGCAGCCTGGAAATAATTCTTGATGCAAGATGGAGGGCATGGATTGGCGGACTGTGAAATGTGGAATAAACCGCTACGCGTTCGTTATATTATGTAATTATGAAATAAGTTTTATTACACCCAAACAACGTAATTAATGTTCGATATACATTTATATTTGTATGTAAGTACAGTATAAAAAAAAAAAAAAATTTCCGCTGTGTAGTTATGTAGTATGTACGATATTATGTATGGTAACGACCTGTGCTAGGCGGGACGTTACAGCTTTCGCTCAGCAAGTACAACATAATTATCCGCAACAAATAACAATACAAAACATAACTCAAATCTAATATAACACATTCTACCCTATTCATGCATGGGCCAATTATGCTTGATTATGCTTGCTTGGTATCTCATGGCTTATCATACTTATCGTACTTAACATGCTTATCTTGCTTATCATGTTTATCATGCTTATGGGCCCCATAAGTGTACGTACCGGGCGCGCAACTATGGAGTGGTTGGGGCGGCCAGTCCATTTCCAACTCAATCCATAGTCCAACCCGACCTGCGAGCGGGTCGGTACGACACAGGCAACTTGCTTGCCTTCATACTTGTCTTCATAATTTCTTAATTATTCTGTTTAGAATTTGTGAACATGCTTCGTGAATGTCTCATATTCATAAAACATAATCATAGCATAATCAAATCATAAAATATTCACATAACATTTCGTAAGCATAATCTAGTATAAATCATATCATAACACATACTATAACATTCATCATTCATACTTAGGCAATATTCAACTAAAGCCTATGCTGTAGGCGGAGTTGTACTTACCATCGAACTCTAAGTCCGATGCTATGCCGCTCCTGAAAGTCGCAATAACAGATTATCACCTGTTATTACAAAGGACATAGCGTAAGGATTTCTGAAAATCCTACTTTTTAATCTGTTGGTTATCCCAACCAACATTCATTTTTATCTGCGTATATGCCCCCATATAACAATTCGTAAACATTTGGAACGGGTTACTATAACTAACCCTATAGGTAACCCTCGAGATAAGGGCCCTATTCCTTAATCTTAGTTTATTATTGGGTTACGTTGGATAACCCTTGGGCTTCGGGCCCAAACCAATAACTCGGTGTCTTTTCCCGGTTATTGCTCACCGAACTTAGTTTAAAACCGCTTTTGAAAATTTAAGGTTTTCTTTAAAATCCTTATGAGTGGGTTCTTTATAAAAATCATCTAAAGTCAAAACTGCCTTTGGAGCAGTTTCTTTTTGAAAACTTGCTAATGTACGTGCAGGAATGTCCAATTCCAACACTGTCTTTAAATACCTTGAGCAGCAACCTCCCGATCACTGCACAGTTTTTGAAATATAAATTTTATTTAGAAATCTAGATCGAATCTGAAAAACTTTTCTTCATAGAAGTTTTAGATCTTAGAAAATCCTAAAACTCACTGTTTTTACAAAAGCCAGTTCGGACTCAAACCCACTCGTTTCCCTTTTAATTTCACCTGCCGTGCATAGAAACTGGCACGGTCAGGCTCGGATTTCCGTAAAAATGAAGGCCGTTGGAGCCTATTTTTAAAAACTGTCCACGTGTCTTATAGGAAAAAACTGTTCTGAACAACTTTCATGTTTTACGTTTTCGAAAATCGGCCTCTAAGGGCCTCAAAATTTACTTTCCAGAAAACAGGGCAACATACACCCGAATTGGCAGTTTTTGTGTTTTCATTCGTTACTCGCCCTAAAAACGTGCACACTACCTCAACCGAACCAGCGGGAGCCTAAATCAAACATACAGCGCCTTTCTAACGTCAAATTCTCTTCAAACACAAATTAAAAACTCAGCCAAGCAAACCATTATCTTATCCCAAAAATTAAGGTTTGCTGAAAAAAAATCCAGCTTAACTAACATACACCAAATCTGCCAATTTACCTAATCATGCATTCTAACTCATAACTTAACTTATTAGGGGCATATAACTTAACCATTCAACTAGCATACAAACAAGCAAGCATTTTAAAAGCATAGCATACTAATTAAACCAAACCACCCTAAAATTAAATCAAGCACATAACCTAACTAGTGCTGAAAATAAAATTTGAGCTTAAGCTCATACAACCAATGACTTGAAATACAAGATAACCTCCAAATTGCACCAAATTGAAAGCTGAAACTTAGGAGAGATTTTACCTTAATATACCCTAAAGTTGGTTAGGGTTTGGTCCAAAGTTTCTTCCCCCTTGGCTCCTAGACACCACCGGCTCCTCCCTAAGCTCACCACAAATTTTTCTGGCCTTGGCTGCTGCTCCTCACCAAATCCAGCCACCAAATCGGCCACTCCTTCAGCCTTTCCCTCTTTTCCAGCTCTCTAACAGCCGGCCAAAGTGCCAAAATGGACCCTAAATTTTTCCAACACTTTTCCTTGTTTTCTTGGTGAAATCCGAACTTACCTAAGCAATTCACTCTGGATTTCTGCTTTGGTTCTTGTTTTTCTTTGGCTGCTAAGGGTCGGTTTTGGGCAGAGAAAAATGGGCAGAGTAAGGCTGAATTTTCTGATTTTTTTGAATAGAAGGCCACCTATTTATAGAGGTTTTGGAGCTTTGCTTAATTGCAATTTTAGTCCCTCAAAAATTAGCATTTTACACCAAGGGGGGGTGAGTTGGGCCGGCCATCATGTGGTCTAGAACCAACCTAATACTTTCCTAATTTAGCTTAAATACAAATGATGTCATAAATAATGGATAAGGTGATGTCATATCTCTTAAGGCTTGTTTGGCTTTAAACCTTGATAAGTAGTCCATTTTTTGCCCAAAACATTGTTAATACTGTGTTACTTAATACACAGTATCATAAATTAAATTTCATTCCAAATTTATCTGTCATAAAATGGACGGTACGAAAAACTTTTCTTTTCGCTTCAAGTCCTTTGGCCTTAATAATCTATTTAATGCGCTTGATTTTTCTATGGCGGTTTTTAGGTTTAATTCTAGCTATTTTGTCCGTAGAAATGATTTTCGCAGTTCAAAACCTATAATGTTCAACATACTTAAATTCCGTCATAAATTTGGTCTTCAGTCAATCTTTGACTCATCGGGTCAACTTTGACTTTCATGGTCAACTTTGACCTTCATGGTCAACTTTGACTTTTTCGGTCAAACGTTGACTTTCAATAAAATCATAGATTTTCTATCTTTTAGACACAAAAGATCATGGGCTTGACTAAGCGATCGTATTTGAGTCTTACGAATCCATAAGAACTCATGAATTTAATCAAAAACCCTGAGCCGGGATTTTTCATAGATACCATTACGGTACAATTTAATTTCTATACAAGAAATCTTAGCGATGAAAATTCTAGATCTTACAGACTTGATGCCATGTTATGCTATGCAATGCCATGTTATGCTATGTCATGCCATGTTATGATACGATGAGTTATGTTAGGTTTGTTAAGCCATGTTAAGCCATGATATATCAATTATGCCATGTCTAGTCTCATGTGCATCATGATTATTAAGATCACACGTAAAGATTCTTAGCCTTGGAAAGTAACAAGACTAGCCTAAACCAAGTTAAGTAAGGTGTCGTACCAACCTCCTGTTGAGCAGGAGGATCATGTATGTTACAAGTTCAAGTTTTTGATTATCGACCTCTCGTTGATGCGTGAGGGTAAAGTGATATCAACCTTCCGTTGATACGTGAAGGGTCATGTTCATGTTTTCCAGAATTGTTAAGGGCCTTGCAAACCCTGACGTTCTGAGGATGCGCGCTTTTGGTACGTACACTAAGGGCCCACATGTTAAGCAAGATAATAAGTCAAGTGCATAAAAGATTCATAATTGGTTCATGCATAAGTTGTGCAATATTTCTTGTGTTTGTGAGATATGTTTGTACTTGCTGGGCGAAAGCTCATCAGTATATTCGATACTGTAGGTAAATGCTGCAGCTTTACTTGGTGGGCCCATGGAGACGATACAGCAAGTGAAGGGCGGTGTGGGATACACTACGCAAGATTTTCCGCAAATGGTTAATTATCAAGTTGTATGTATATGTTTTAAGGATATGTACCATGTTACCTATGTAATGTTTTTAAGTTGTGATTTTAAATAAAGTTAAAGAAAGAAAAAAAAATTTATTCTGAAATTTTCTATAAAGATAAGTATCTAAGACTAAGATTTAAGTTAGCAAGTATGGTAACGGCCCACGTTACGTAGTACGCCCTTACGTGGACGGCCGGGGCATTACAAAACTACTGCAAAACTAAGGTACCGTGCGTGGTACATATCCGGTACATCGTAGGGTCACGATGAGGTACACCTGCACCCTCATCCGATATCGGTTCGTAGCGCCCTGTAACGCCCGACTATCCACATAGGGGCCGACTACGCAGACGTGGGCCGTTACATTACTTGCTTAACTTACTTCCTAATTTAAAAAGCTTAACTTGCTGAAAATTCGGAGTAATTTTTTTTTTTCTTTTCTTACTTACATAAAATTTAACTTATCCTCATACATATTCATAAGTACTCACTCGAGTACCGAGCTTTCATAATCATATTGAAAGCTAACATAAATCATACCGTGGACCAATCCAAACCTAATGCGGTTCGGTACAACACGAGACAACTTGTTGCCGTCATCCTTAAAAACCATTCCTTAACTCGTTCCTGAAAACAATTTCTTAAAAATAGTTTTCTTTTGAAAACGGTTTCTTATCCATACTATCACTTTTAATATATCTCAACATAACATAAAACACATCTTTCAAATATATTTTTCAAAACATATTTTACATAGCATAAATTCAAAACCCGTGGCGGTGTCCATCCCACATTTCACAGTCTGTAGCGCCAGCCTCCACAGCCTTGCATCATGTATTACCGGTAGGTTGCTAACCTACAGCATGAACGTAAGTAATGAGCTTATGCCCAGTAAGTACAACGTACAACCCGCAAAACATTTTAAACAAAAGAATGCATTGACCCGATAATGCTTTCTTATGAATTAATTAAACTTTC
>JAINRH010000299.1:0-34254 GCA_025413025.1 Ficus hispida
AGGGGGTCTTCCTCTATTTATAGAGGAAAATTGATGGGTCCGATCCCATAACTGATAGCAAACATATTGCTTATCATTCGTGGGACACTGTCATGACATGGAATTGGTAGTTACCCATATGAATCGCAGATAATGGGTCTAGCGGTTACTCGTATGAGTCACAGATAATGGGCCTCTGCGGTTACTGATATACAGCCATTGGTGATCATGTATTTGTCAGTTTTCATACAGACATAATACGTCATATATCCATCGTAGGTTCGATTGTAATAGGAGACGCTCCTTATGATTTGTATTATAAACGAGCAACGAACGGTAAGAAAGGAAATAAGGCTTCGCCCTCATAATCCATCGTTCGTGGCTTATTAGAGATTCCATCAGCTTAGGATCATATTTGACGCGAACGTTCGATGCTCGATTGTAAATGTTCGTAAATATCAAAATGACTTGGAATCATTGCATGGGTCCGGCCCATTTGTGAGGTCGATCGACGTTCGAGGCTCGAACGGGTCAGTGAATTGGGACTGGCCCAACTATGAGGTCCGAAATGTACGGGGGTTCGCCGTTTGTCAGATAAACTGTTAAAGCTAACGTTTTAAAGGGAAGACGAAGTCTAACCCCAACAGATAGCCCCCCAGTCTATCGAGCGATGGATCCTCGATAGAGTGTTTGATCATACTCGATAAAAATTCGCATCAGTCATTGTTACATCAGATCAGGAAGATCGGAACGGACTGACGAAATACTCGATGGGAAATCTCGAGACTTGTGAGAGAGGAAATCTCTATACACGTGGCGAGTACTGACTGGATGTTCTGTAACGGCATTGGGATTCGTACCGTTATGGCGCAGGTCTGAGCTGGCGTGCGCGAGATTTCAGGGTTTGCCACGATTGGACGTACGATCGTTTGAGCGGGAATTCGAAAGGTATGTTACCCCAGCCGTTTGATCAGAGATTCCCAGGAAATCAGGATCGTTGGTTATACAGCCAAGCTATATAACGATTCACACGATATCATTTCCCCTTATATTTGCACTTGAAGCGTCTGAGAAAATCCAGAGCGTCCGAGATATTCCGAAGTCACAGAAATTTTCAGGCAAGATTTCTCTCCGTTTCTCTCTCTTTTGAGCAATTTTGGTTCGGTAAAACTTTATTTCATCTTGTTTTTGAGTCTTTCCGTCGTTTTTGGCATTTCTTTCGGGTAAATATTCTGGTTAGAGGTTTTAGTGAGGTTTTGTTTGAGGGTTTTTCTCGGGTTTTAGAGTTCTGTTCTTCGTGTTCTTCCGGAACTTCAAGAAGGTTTTGATCCGTTAGGGTTTTAGATCCGAAACTTCTCCACCGTTCGTCGACAATTCAGTTTGTAAATTATGGACAAGGAAAAACAAATCGTCGAAGATATAGATGTAGAAGTAGAGTGGACGAGCACAGACTCTAGTGATGACAGTTCTGATGACGAAGAGTGGACATCTGCGATTCGTCAGTCGAGAGTTGAACATGAGATTTCACAAAGTCGAAGGATGCTGAAACGAGCAATCAGGCATCCGAAAGAAATCGACCGGCGAGCACTTCAGAGACTAAGGTTTTGACGATCCTCCCATCGCTCGACTGACGAGACCACCGCGTCGTCTAAGTACCGAATCTCTTCTTCGACGTCGAACCCAAGATCGTCTTGACAGAAGACGATCTGACAGAGATTCGAGGTCGTTTTGGTTTTCCAAACGAAGTTCAGCTACGTCTCCCATTCGAAGGTGAACGAGCAGACACCGTTTCTGAAGGATGGATATGCATGTATACCATCTACTTGAGTGCGGTCTAAGACTTCCTCTTCCTCCTCTCCTTGTCGAGTGCATGCATCATTACCAGCTTGCCATCCCGCAATTGATGCCGAACGGGATGAGAGTTTTCTTAGGTTTGACAGTGTTGGCGGACGAAGCGAGCGTCGAGCTAACAGTGGATGACGTCCTCGCCATTTACTATCCACAAGAAAACTCTAAGGACCGAGGACGATACTCGATGTATCCGAGGAAGAACAGACAAGTTGTTGGCGAAATGAAGAACGCCGATAGATACTGGCAGGACCATTACTTTTTTATGTTGGTAAATGAAAAGTCAATGGGAGGACTTGCCAATTCGTTTTTTCCATTATGGGGGTTTCTTCGTAAGTATCGAGCATAGAGCGTCGAACATATTCCAAAGACATCTTGTATTATGATTCTAATATCATTTTTGTTGTATTGCAGGCCAAGAATCGAAGAAACCGCCACCGAAAGCTCTCTTGTTCGAAGAGAAGCTTGAACGGTTGCTCGCGCTCCCGAACAGAGAGTGGAACGAAATTCAAAATCCAAAGCGACTACGAGCGTCGAGCCTTTGGAAGACTTCATCGAACTCCCGACAGGTATTCCTAAACGAGTTCCTTCCTGGGTAGATTGGCCGTTCGTGATCAGGGGAGCGTTGAAGAGACTCTTCGGTTCTCCACTGTTCATCGAACCGTTAACTGACGAGGAGGCTTTAATCGCAGAGTTTGCTTTGAATACGATGGATATCGAGTTTCCGTCTCCCAAGGATCTACTCGCTAAAAGGAAGGCAGCGAAGGAAGCTGCAAAGGCGAAGGCTGCTGCATCTGCTGGAGCGGCTGAGAGCTCTGCCAAGCCCAACGAGCCAGCGCCTTTGCCTGTGCTTGAATCATCCCCTGAGCCTCCAGCGAAACAGCCGTCCCAAGCCGAAAGAGGAAAGCTGTGGAAAAGGGCAAAAGAAAGTTCCTGCAAAAAGGAACAAGAAATCCAAAGCCCCCTCCGTCGAAATGAAGTCGAGCCTTCCGCTTCCAAGAGAGGCATTCGGGTGGAGGTCGATTTGCCAGATCACGTGAGCCTTCTTGAAGACAAGAGGGCGACGTTGAAATTATGAAGCAGCTCATTTCTCCAACGGATGTCGATATTCTACGCGGAGATCGAATCCAGACGCATTTGGACAACATATTATGGGATAACTTGAAGGTGCGTGTTTATGAACTAAAAACATTTACTTTGTTTTTATTATTGTTAAATTAATACGTTGTAATGTTTCAGGTTAGTATTCAAACGATGGGACTCATCTATCGGACAACAGATAGAGTTTGCGAGCATAGGCTTACGATCGACGATCTTGAAGATCGAAATAAGCAGCTCGAGGAGAAGAACAAGCAGTGGGAGGAGAGGGTTCTGAACGTCGAACGCCTTTTTGGTGGTGTGAAAGCAAGCGCTGAGGGTTTGACTTCGGAGCTTCAAAATGTAATGCGATCGAGCGAAGAAAATATCAACACGATGAAAATCATGGTTGATAAATACAATGAAGCGCAAGAGAAGATTCAAACCCTTGAAGCCAAGAACACAGCACTCACCACCAGAATCACTAATGCGTTCGAGGAAGCTACCCTTAAAGCTCGGTACGACATACTGAAGGAATACAGACAAGGGCTGCTCGTCGATGCTGAAGTCGACGAAGAAATCGAGCTGTACGAAGATCCAACTGGCGAAGCTGGACCTTCATCGTATGTCCCTGACCCTCCTGTGGCTGAATCGGATGTTCCTATCGCTGAACCTGCAGCCGAATCAAATGCTCCGAACATCGAGCCCTCTGCTGGAGTCCCTGAGCTTCTTGTGGCTGAATCGGATGTTCCTATCGTTGAACCTGCAGCTGAATCAAATGCTCCGAACATCGAGCCCATTGCTGAAATATCTGAGCCTCAAGAGACGGAGGATTAATTTTTCTTTTGTAATTTCAATTTTTCTTTTCATTAGAACAATGAGTTTTATTGTAAAAAATTTATTTTATTGAATTAGTGAGAAGTTTTGTTTGCACATTTATTGTCATGTATAAATATGCAATGTGTGATGATAATTTCGTTGAATCGAACGTTAGCTAACGAATCCTTACAACGATCGATCTGCAAAGATCCAATAACAATTGTAAGATTACGAATCATCAATTATGTTGGGACGATCGCTAGATGTTGAATCGAATAGCAGCCGAACTTTAATGTTGTAGATAATCGGAAATACACGATAGTGAATGTTAGGACGAACATTCGTTAAGACGAACGTTAGATGTTGAAATGAACATCGATCGATTCGTATTGTACGTTAGGAAACATTAGATAATTAATCGTTAAGTTCGTTAATACGAACGAAGTATGCTCCAACATTGATAATTGAAAAGGCTAAATTCACAATCAAGGAAATGAATTTAAAAGAATGCAAGTTTTCTGTCGAAGAAAACATGATTTTTATAATGGATTATAGCTGGACTCGTTCAAACGTGACGAGCTGCCTACGTACCCAATGTTTAGGGATCAAGCCATTCGTAGTTCCAATACAGTTGTGTTTGAATTTTACGACTGAACTCGTATAAGCGTATACGAGCTGCCTACGTACCCAATGTTTAGGGATCAAGTCGAACGTAGTTCAGGTTGCGCAGCTCGTACATTGTGTAATAGCAATGGAGTCAGGCATAGACCTACGGGTTCGATATAGCGATGGACGCTCGCCGTAATGGATCTAACCCTTACAAGAATTACAAGTAGTATTTTCGGAGATGATGAGCGTTCCAACTGCGGAGAACTTCTACTCCATCGCTTGTTTCCAGACGGTAGACACCCGGTCGAGTAACCTTCAAGATCCTGTAAGGACCTTCCCAATTTGCTCCCAACTTTCCTGCATTTGGCACAGCTGTGTTCTGGAATACTTTCCGAAGTACGAGATCTCCTTCGTTAAAAATTCTCGGTCGAACTTTTGAATTATAATACTTAGCCACTGATTGCTGATAGTTTGCCATGCGAATCAGGGTCGATCTCGTTTTTCGTCCAGAACGTCGAGACTGTCCTCAAGCATTTCTTGATTCTGACTTTCGTATTCCAAAGCCAATTCGCGCCGGATCGTGGGAACACCGATTTCGGATGGGATAACAGCTTCGGCACCGAAGGTCAGTGAGAATGGAGATTCACCATTCGCTCTTCGTGGGTTGTTCTGTACGCCCAAAGTACACCATGAAGTTCGTCTGCCCATCGGCCCTTTCGAGCTTCGAGCTTCTTTTTCAAGTTCTGAACAATAGTTTTGTTGGTAGCTTCAGCTTGCTCGTTTCCCTGGGGATACCTAGGGGTTGAAAAGCTGAGCTCGATCTTCCATGCTTGCAGAATTTTCTGAAGTTGCCAGAGATGAATTGGGACCCATTGTCAGTGACAATCTCCCGAGGCAAGCCGAATCTGCAAATGATGTTCTTCCAAATAAAACCTTCGACGTCCGAATCTTTAACTTCCGCGAATGCTTCTGCCTCAACCCACTTGGTGAAGTAGTCAGTGAGTACGAGTAGAAATTTGCGTTGACCGCTCGCCCTTGGCAGTGGACCTACAATATCCATTGAATATTTCATGAATGGATATGGAGATGCAATGCTCGAAAGCCGTTCGGACGGCTGGTGGAAAACTGGGGAATGTCTTTGGCATTTATCACACCGCTTTACAAAGTTTTCACTGTCTTGGAGCATTGTCGGCCAGTAGTAGCCCTGGCGTTTGACTTTATTGCATAGAGATCGTCCCCCAGAATGGTTTCCGCATTCGCCTTCATGGATTTCTTTGAACACATAGGTAGCTTCCTTGTTGTCGAGACATCGAGCGTAGGGACCGTTAAACGAGCGACGAAAGAGAACGTCATTGATTAGTGAAAATCTTGCAGCTTTAGTTCTGATCTTCCGTGCCTCTTGCTTGTCATCTGGTAATAATCCCTCCTTCAAGTAAGCTACAATGGGCGTTCGCCAGTCTTCTTTTACTTCGTCTGAAATAATTGCTGCTTCGATCTGAATACTGGGCTCTTCAATAAACCCGACTGGGATGCTTCGACGTAAATGTGACTCCGACGTCGAACCGAACGCAGCCAAAGCGTCTGCTTGTGTATTTGAGTTCCGTGGAACTTGTTGAATCTCGTATTCTTCGAAATGCTGGACAAGCGAACGGACAACATTCAAGTATGCTTCCATCCTTGTGTCCTTGGCTGTGTATTCTCCGAGTACTTGGTTCACAATGAGTTGTGAATCACTTTGAATACTCAAACGTCGAGCCCCCAGTGCCTTTGCCAAGCGCAACCCCGCAATTAAGGCTTCGTATTCTGCTTCATTGTTTGAGGCGTTAAACCCAAGGCGAAACGATTGTTCGATTATTTCGCCATTGGGGTCTTGCAAATTACTCCCACTCCGGATCCTTTCATGTTTGATGCTCCGTCCACCATGAGCGTCCATGAGCATTCTCCTTCGTTTCTTGGTGTGAAAGGAATTGGAGTGAGCTCAGCTACGAAATCAGCAAGTACTTGAGATTTCAGGCTGGTCCGAACCCTGTATTCAACGTCGAATTCACTCAACTCAACCGCCCACTTCGTTAATCGTCCAGATAAATTTGGACTATGAAGTATAGCTCGTAGTGGGTAAGTTGACATTACGACTATTGAATGTGATTGAAAATACGGCCTCAGCTTTCTAGCTGCTGTGATGAGAGCTAAAGCTAATTTTTCGACCACCGGGTATCTCGTTTCTGCATCAAGTAATGACTTGCTGATGTAGTAGACTGGTTGTTCACCGTTCGAGTCTCGCACTAGAACGGCACTGACAGAATCTTCTGTTACGGCTAAGTACAAAAACAAACTCTCACCGGTTAAAGGCTTCGCTAGAATCGGAGGACTTGATAGATATCTTTTAAGTTCATCGAACGCTTTTTGGCATTGCTCGTTCCATTCGAATTTCTTGTTCCCTTTCAGCAGCTTGAAAAAGGGATGGCACTTGTCAGTCGAGCGTGAGATAAATCTGTTCAGAGCAGCGATCCTACCAGTCAACTTCTGAATCTCTCTTTTATTTCTGGGATATGGCATGTCAATTATCGCCCTTATCTGGTCAGGATTGGCTTCGATTCCTCGTCGCGTGACAATGTAGCCCAAGAATTTTCCGGATGAAACTCCGAAAGAGCACTTCAATGGATTCAATCGCATGTTATGCTGACGAAGTACTGAAAAGCATTCGGACAAATGTCCGATATGATCTGCTGCTTTCAGTGACTTTACCAACATGTCATCAATGTAGACCTCCATCGTTCGACCTAGTTGATCAGCGAACATTGCGTTGACAAGTCTCTGGTATGTTGCACCAGCGTTCTTTAACCCGAACGGCATAACTTTATAACAATAGATCCCCCTTTCCGTAATGAATGCTGTTTTTTCTTGATCGTCGGGATGCATGAGGATTTGGTTATATCCTGAGAAAGCGTCCATGAACGAGAGTAATTCGTGGCCCGCTGTAGCATCGACCAGTCGATCAATATGAGGCAAGGGGAAACTATCCTTCGGACATGCTTTGTTCAAATCTGTAAAATCGATACAGACTCTCCATTTGCCGTTTTTCTTCTTCACGATTACAACGTTCGCCAGCCAGTCTGGGTACTGAACCTCTTTGATAAATCCAGCCTCGATCAACTTCCGTACCTCTTCGTTGATAATTTGGTTACGTTCGATACCGAGTTTTCTTCTTTTCTGTTTGACAGGCTTATGATTTCGATCGACGTTCAAACGGTGTGTTGTAACGTCCGGGTCGATACCTGGCATGTCGTTGTGTGACCATGCAAAACAGTCCTGGTTGTTTAGAAGAAAACTTATGAGCTCGGTACGTATCGTTCGATCGAGTAACGAACCAATATTAACCGTGTGATCGGGATGTTCGGGGTCGATCTGGATTTCGTCGAGTTGCTCCATGTTGGGTTTGCATTGAGCGTTCGATGTTTTTTCCTCCTCTAGCTGCTATAACCGGTTACTTTTCTTCATTTTTAGGGAATGAAGGTAACAGGTTCGAGCTGTCTCCTGATTACCTTTCACTTCCCTCACTCCTCTTTTGGTTGGGAATCTTATACGTTGGTGATACGTGGATGGGACTGCCTTCATCGCGTGAATCCAGGGCCTACCAAGAATGATATTGTAGGCTGAAGGACAGTCCAGAACCAAAAAATTGGTCAGCTTGTTCTCCCCTGCTGCAAAAACGGGAAGCTTGATCTTTCCAATAGCGGCGGTTGATTCTCCATTGAATCCTGTCAAAACGGTCATCGAGCGCTCAACGTCCGATTCGGACAGATCCATTTCCTTTAATGTTGACAGGAAAAGAACATCTGCTGAACTTCCGTTGTCAACAAGAATTCGCCCAACCTCACAATTAGATACGTTCAACGTTAAAACCAATGCATCATCATGAGGTCGGCTTAGGCTAGTAGCCTCGCTGCTATGGAAACTAATCGAGTGTTCGATGGGGTCTTCGGGAAGAACTGACGGAATTGGCTGCAAAGCTTTTCTTCTGTAGGATTTGATAGCGGTTATTGTTTCGCCGCTATAGAGTGAGCCTCCGCAGATCACACCGATCGTCTTCTGGGCTGGTGGAGGTGATCCTCTTGGATAGTCCTCTGTCTGTTCATCCCATCCCGTTGGTTCGATTGGCTGGTCTGTCCTCAGAGGGGAGAATATGTAACTAAGAAGTCAAACTTCCCCGAAGGCTGACCAAGCGTTCCAACCTGTTTGTCTCCGTTTTGGTAGCGTAGAAACAATGCATCATTATGAGAACGGCTAGGGCTTGTAGTCTCGCTGCTAGAGTCTGAGCCTCCGCAGATCACGCCGATCGTCTTCCGGACTGGTGGAGGCGAAGGTGTGTCTTCGATTTGCTGCACGATCCTTCGTTCCTTGGCTTCGCTACCAAGCCCATATGTTTCCCTTCCTTTCTCCGTCAAAAACTCTCGAAGATGGCCCTTCTTTAGAAGTTCTGCGACCTCAGCCCTTAATGCTCGACAATCGATGGTTTGGTGACCATGATCTTTATGAAATTCGCAGTACTTTGTGGTGTCCCTTGCAGGGTTTTCTGGCAGCTTCTTTGGCCAAGTCACAAAGTCCTGGCGCCTTAGGTGAGCTATTAGTTCAGAAGGGCTGATACCGAGGGCATACTTCGGCGGGGAGATTGGTCGCTTTTGTTCGCGCTTCGCTGTTCGTCCTTCGCGACGGTCTGTCCTTGTAGCTGGGCGTGATCGATCACGTCGGAACACCTTCTCTTGGTCGTTGCGGACTCTGGCTACCTCCTCCCTTGTTCGCACTATGTCTCGGTCCACACGCTCGTTCTCTTCTTCCAACTCGATGAATCCTTTTGCCCTATGAAGGGCATCCTGAATTGTTGGAGGGTATCGAGTGCAGATCTCGTTTTTGAACAAGGATTTGTGTCTCAAACCCTTTTTCAGCGCTTCCCTGGCCGTTCCATCGTCGAGCCCAGATATCTCTGATATCGCCTTACTGAAGCGCTTGATGTAGGCTCGGAGCGACTCATGCGGACCTTGTATCACACCCCATAGGTCCTTAGTCGTCTTTCCCGACTGAATGTGGACTGAGTAGCTACGCATGAATTCCAGCGATAGCTCATCGAACGAATCGATCGACTCGGGAGGTAAGTTGCAAAACCATCTTAAAGCTGCTCCTTTCAAGCTTTGTGCGAACAGCTTACACATCATGTCATCGAGCATTCCGGTGGGAATGTTCGTTGATTGAACGACGTGTTTATATTGTAACAGATGATCGTGAGGGTCCGACATTCCGTCGAACCTCGGGAAGGAGACGCTGCCGAATTTCGGAGTAATTGTGTCTGTGATTCGCTTCGTTAAAGGCGTTTCTCTGACACCACGAGCTAGATCGTCGAACCCCGGAGTGGATGTGGTGGCACGGTGAATCTGAGAGGAGAAGCGTTGCTCCATCTGGGCTTCCAACGCTCTCATCTCCTCGGACATGAAACTCCTCATCATATCCTCGACGTTCGTCGTCCCTTATGGAACGGGACCTTCAGGCGATTGTTGAACGTCGGGCGTCGAACGTCGAACTCGACCCGTGTTTCTCCTTGCATCAGGACCATGGACTGTTCGTTGCAGTGGTTGTCGTTGCTGCTGTTGTTGAGTTCGTTCTTCATTTCCCGAAGTCGGGTATCCCGGTGTATACAGTGGCTGCATTCGGGCTACGGGGCTATAAGGTGCGTTCCTCGTTTGTTGAGGATTGTACTGTTGCGCCTGCTGCCAGCCCCCAGCACTCGCACCGGAGGAGTACCCAACATATGGGTTATAGTAGGAGTAAGCGACCTGAGCGTTGATGGTGGTTAATTGATTTCTGAGAATCTGGTTTTCAGCGGTAATGTTCTCCATTTGGCTCTGTTGAGCGCTGTACTTTTTGGAGAGATCTTCCACCAATTGCGTCAGGTTTGCGATCTGGGAATTGGCCTCCGATGTAGAAGCCTCTTGTGGACGAACAGGACTTTCCTGGGAGAATTCCTCTTGATGATCTTGTTGTTCAGCCATCGTTGCTTTATGAATTCCGAGTGTAGAATGCCCAAGGGCCCCACGGTGGGCGCCAAACTGTAGATGCTGGATATCTACTGTCAAATTTTAACCGGAGTTAGTCAATATCGTTAAATCAAAATGTATTGGGCCCCCGGGAATTGTAATGAAACTCATAAATACAATCCAGTATAAACATAATAAAATAAATAGAAACAGCATAGAATTTGATGACACCACAATTTAGAGAGGTTCGCCCAACAAGTGCTACGTCCTCTGTGACTGATGCTTCTATGTATACGAATGCTTCTGGGATACAAGAAGAACTATGATTCTTAATTGAATAAGGGTACTGTAAAAGGATGCTTTTCTATTCTGTAGAAAAGAGAGTTTTTCGTCCCCTTTGGTCAGGGGGTCTTCCTCTATTTATAGAGGAAAATTGATGGGTCCGATCCCATAACTGATAGCAAACAGTTATTGCTTATCATTCGTGGGACACGTGTCATGACATGGAATTGGTAGTTACCCATATGAATTGCAGATAATGGGTCTAGCGGTTACTCGTATGAGTCACAGATAATGGGCCTCTGCGGTTACTGATATACAGCCATTGGTGATCATGTATTTGTCAGTTTTCATACAGACATAATACGTCATATATCCATCGTAGGTTCGATTGTAATAGGAGACGCTCCTTATGATTTGTATTATAAACGAGCAACGAACGGTAAGAAGGAAATAACGCTTCGCCCTCATAATCCATCGTTCGTGGCTTATTAGAGATTCCATCAGCTTAGGATCATATTTGACGCGAACGTTCGATGCTCGATTGTAAATGTTCGTAAATATCAAAATGACTTGGAATCATTGCATGGGTCCGGCCCATTTGTGAGGTCGATCGACGTTCGAGGCTCGAACGGGTCAGTGAATTGGGACTGGCCCAACTATGAGGTCCGAAATGTAATCGGGGGTTCGCCGTTTGTCAGATAAACTGTTAAAGCTAACGTTTTAAAGGGAAGACGAAGTCTAACCCCAACAATATGCATGTCATTTTTTGCTATATTATTCTTTCTAGATCAATTAACCCTTTGTTTCGATCACATGCCCGATTTCATAAATTAGGAAATTTTTACAAAAAAAATGTGTTTTTCTTAATTTTTTTTCATCATTCTCTCATTTAAAAAAAAAAAAAAAAGAAAACTATCTCATTTTTAAACTTATTTTGTCCAATAATATTTTGGAAAAAAAAAAGAATTTTTTTTTAAATCTTCTTACTATACACCATCTCTTCTTATTCCAAATAACTTTTTATTTTTAAAAAGAAAATTTTTACATATCCAAACACTATCTCATTCTTAAATAGAAATGATTTTCTCATTTCAAATAAGAAAATTTTCTTTTTTAAAAATGGACATGTGATCCAAACGGAGTCTAAAATTTTTAATGTATGAGACCTTAATTATTAATTCATTTATTCATGGCATCAAGAAAATGCTATTCAGTTTGCATATTGATTTTTTTTTTTTTAATTTGAAGGGAGAGGATTCAAAGTTCTATTTCTAATGATAAAGTTAAGTTTGAAATTACTTTTAAGTTATATGTATAACGGTTCACATAATTATATAATCACTTATTTACATCCATGAACATACACGCATGTTTTCTTTGGTTTATTTTCTAATGGTTGATTGACTTTTAATTTATTAGTTATGACCACGATCATTATTATCATAAATTTAATAAAACTAAAACGACTTTTTTGTTTTTTTGTTTTTTTTTTTAAACCTTAACAAGTTATGTTATTTAAGTTTCATGATACATATGTAAATTTTTTTTCGTGGTACATATCATTTTACTTAATGAATTTAACCACAAAACATTAGGACCAGAAATTATACAGAGATGTGCAGGCAAGGAATTAACTCCTAAGGACCCAAAAACACAGCTATATTCCAATTGTAGAAACTGGGAAACAATTTAAATCCAATAAAAGCCTGTTTTGACAGCTCACACACATTTGGTACATTTCAACTTTTTAATGAGAATTTTCCTTAGAAATAGAGTCACATTTAAATAAATAAATAAATGCATACTTGGTAAATAGTATTTGATGCAAGGAGGGGAAGTATATATGACACTCATATATAGATATATATATATATATCTGTATATATACATATTGTAATTTGTATAATTTCATCGAGTCTTGGACCCTCTCCTTTTTGACAAGGATTCCGGCCTAGGGCCCTTGTCTGTAATTAAACCATTTAATACCATTTTCATGACATGTATAAATTTTGTTTTTGTACAAGCATGAATTTGGAGTGATGCGGAAAAATTCAAGAAGAATATATGGGGCCCTTGGATAAGCCTTTGAAATTACCCTGTCTGTACTTCACAAAAAGATTAAAAAAAAAAAAACACTACGTAAAAAAAAAAAAAAAAAGAAAAGAAAGCTATTTTGTACTGGCTAGTAAGAATGTCTTTTATTTAATTCGTATTAATATGAATATTCTCCATCTGTATAAATTATTTCAGTTGGTTTTAACTCTATATTTACCCTCTTTATTCAAATGACTACCTCATTTCTCTCTAAGTTAACTTGGTGAATTAGCACTTACTTCATATTACTACAATACACAATATATATAAATATTTTTTTAAGATCAAAATCCATAATGAGATGAAAATGGCGGATGTACCTCTAACATTAAAAAAGGAAAGAAAAGAAAAGAAAATCTCACAGGGGCTATTTGTAGGATAATAAAGCACATGTTTATACACCAACGTCCTTAAGATAGATTGGTAGGACGCTCGTTCTCCTCGCTATATACTTGGGTTCCTCCTCACCACCGCAATGATCGAGGTATATGGGCATTTTATTTCGTAAGAAATTCATATATTACACGGGGGGTTGTTTACCTTTCCAAGATTATTTGGGTATTCTAACATCCACCCTTATAATTTTTTTTATATTATAAAAAAAACACATGTATATACATAAAATATTTATATATAATGTGTGTGTTTGTACATAGGTTTAGAAGCAAAAATAAAAATGAAAATAAAAAATAAAAAGGTTACCAACTACGCTTAACCTCTTTTACTAGAATTTCCGTAAAAGAAAAAAAAAGTAAAAAGTAAATAGTAAATAGTAAAGAATTCTACAAAAATGATTAAGTTGTACTAATCTAAAATTTAAAAAACAAAAGTAGAAGTTTAAAGATAAGTGAGAATGAAAGTAAGTCAGTCATTATAGGTGATAACAATGCATGTAAGTGTAGAGAAACTTTGATATCAAAATAAAGTTAACTTGACTCGATTGACTCTATGATTAAATTCAATGGTCCATAATTTAGTACATATAGGACAGATCAATAATGTTCTTGAGAACGCAATTTGAACTAGCACCAACTGTATTTGTTGGACCTGCTGATTCATGCACTACCCTTCCTTTATGGCAATTCAGTCATAAATATTTTGTTAATTAATATATACCTCCAATCAAATTATCACATATTTAATATTTATGTATATTTATTTTATTCATTTATTGCTGTTGTTATTATTAATTCTTTTTTATATTAAAAAAAACCGCATTATTGAAGAATCCCCAGATTATTAAAAAGTACCATATGTAGGGAAAAAAAATCAAATGAAAATCATATGATTAGTTAAATAATGTGACTTGAAAATGATATTTGTTCTGTGTACTCCAATACATATTAATTCAATATAGTCCAAATCACATGCAGTAAAGGCATAATTTGTCTGATTATTGTGTCATATATATATATATTTTATTTTTTATGTGTTAACTAATAAGAACAGACTATTACTATAGCTTTTTTAGAGTGGCAAAACAGGAATAAAACAAAAACAAAAACAAAAACTTGGACATGTAAACAAATAGAATATCCATACTATTGGAAACTTCTAGTCAATAAATTTTTTTTTTCTTTTGACAGTGTCGATTTAGCTTTCATTAAAAATGTTTATTATATTATATTACCCTTGTGATTGGACAACTGAGGAAACCTAAATTTTAGCATTTTTATCAAGCTGGGACCAAGTCAGTAAAGTCCCATGACATCAGCCATGAACCCAAGGTACCTATTAATTATTTACCCCTTTTTTAATAATTTTTTTAAAGTTAGTTGGAAGCATATAAAAAGACAACTTTATGATAATACATATTTGTAATCGTCAAATTTAATACAAATCATAAGAAAACGAAAAAATATATACAAAATTAACGACAAATGAAATGGGTAATGCTTTTCTCAATCTTATGATCATGTTATAACACAAAACCAACATAAATCAGACATTGTCCTCGTAACAAAGAATCTCCTTATCATGACCAACAAAAAAAACCTACATTTTAAACCCCCAAATTCTGGAAAAATGAACATAAAAAGTACACACAACTCAGAGATCAATTTTAGTCCAACAATGACAACGCACAATAGTTCTAACACGTTTATATATTTAGCATTTTTCAAATGAACCCAGATCTATATAAACATTAGAAACTCTGCAGAAAAATAATAATAATAATAACTGTCCTAATACAAACTGCAATAGTTAAAAGGGATTAAAAAAAAAAAAAAAGAAAAGGCTCATGAAAACTGGTAAAAAAATAAAAATAAAAAGTAGTACAAATATAATAACAGAAGAACAACTGCCTCCTGAGCACAAAATTTCCAACATGGTTATGAACCTGAGGCAGCGTACGTGCGGCTGTGTGGGGGTTCATATGTATGGCATTGATGTTTGGAAGAGGGGCTTTCTTAACTCTACTTTTCTTAGGCGGTTTTGTGAACAACTATAGAGTGTTAAAAAGGTGAAAAGGGAAGGGGGGGGGGGGGGGGGGGGGACTTTCAATTGTAGGCAGTGAAGTAAATAATAGGGGGCTTCATAGCACTTCTAAGCCAATAACGTCATTATAAGAATCTACTGATATCACACATAAAATAGAAAAAAAGACATTATTCATGTTTTCTCGCCTAATATTCAAGGAGTTCAAATCACAAGAACCCAATCTAACTTCACATGTAATTAGAGTGGTATAATTACATTCTCACGACGGATAATGAACATTTTCTTACTGTTATGTCACTGTTACAAATAGAGAGAAACTTAACTTTTATTTGATATTTTAATTTAATTTCAACTAAATTATATCCTTTTTTTCACTGGATTTTTTTTAATATTAATAAAAATTTTAATTAATTTTTAAAAATTTAGGGCTCGTTTGGGGTGTAAGTTTAAACTTACACCCATCAACTCAATTTTTATCTTTTTCTGAAAAAGTTTTTTATCCTTTTTAAAAAAATCAACAAAAATTACTATTAAAACTTAAAAATCTTAACTCAAACTTACAATCCAAACACCCTATTACTCAACTTTAATTTAAAAATTTTATCATACCTCTTAGGCATCAATATTGTAGCCGATTCTAGTGCTATGGAAATCCTTATTTGTCACAAGACAACAAGTTTGATTTTGTGTTGACCTGGTTTTGCTTTGCTTTGCTGTGCCAGCTGTGATTTGAGTAACACGGTACAGTGATCAAAGGGCAGGACTCCGTACCAGACGCCTCCATTGGCACTCACTTAACTTTGCGTCCTTGCCTCACCCAATCTTCCACCCTCTCTCTATCTCTCTCTCTCTCTCCATCTATATGTACATATTATATAATACTAGTTTGGACATGTGCGTTGCACATGTTGAGTCGTGATGAAAATTTTCATAACGTTTAATATGAAAGAATATTTTCTAGAAATTATAAAAAAATACAGATTAATAAACAAAATTGAAGAGTTAAAACTTTATGATATAATTAATAAAAATATAGGTTTTCTTTCACCAATTCCAGTCCATCTTTGTCTTAAAATAGATTGATCATTAAGCCAATAATCCAAACAAATGCAAAAAAATTAATCATCCGAAACAAAAGATCTTACCATTTGAAATAAAACTTGGGCAATTAATTTTTCCTTCCTAGAAGACACATATAGTTCTAAATTAACTATTCAAAACTACCATCATAACCCTACAATAGCTTTAGCAATAGGAAACAAAAAGCAGAACATCATTTGCAAGATAAAACAATAAATTGTTAGAGGAAAAAGCATAATAATCAACTAACAAACTTGTCATTAAATCATAAAAACAGAACAATTTTGGAATCAGATTTCCAAGTAGTCAAACATCTAAAATGGGCACATTAAAAGGGCTCACATTGATGCCCTTCATTTCACCTAGTAAAAGTATGTAAGACCAATTTAAGACTTGCATAACATACATTTTTTGAGACAGAAAATGTTCTGATATTGTCGCCACCATAGATTTATGAACTGATTAAACTTTCAATTATTACAGGACGTACAGAAACATGTCAACAAATAATAAGTCAAGTATATTGTTCTTCAATGATGTGCTTTTAAAAAGTTAATGTGGTCGTTTGTTACACTATTAAGCTTAAAAAAAAAAATTATACATCTTAAGTATCTAAAGAAGTGAGAAGTGATTCATTAATGAGTCATATTCTTAAAGCTAGAGAGAGGGAAAGATAATTACACTTTACATTAGCTTCAAAGTCCGGTTACTTGTAGATGATCAAGTATCTAATACATACACTAAAATTATGCGAAGAGATCATATTTCCCGAGAGCATAGAAATTAATAGCAACTTTTTTAAAAAACGAAATATTGAGAAAAGAAAAGCCATCTACCTGTTTAGAAGTTTCTGCTTTCCTATATCAGAAAATACAATTTGACCAAGTCTAGTCTAATCTACTTCTGCATCATATCGTAAAAATTCTTCCCTAAATGCAATAGTCTCTTTCAAGCCCCTTAGTGCTCTTCTTCAAGATATCCTGCAGATCAGGATATTGTTACACAAAGTAACTAAAGCAAAGAAAATAGTGAAAGTATATTGGCTTAAATGAGAAACCAATGCCTTCCAAATAATCAAGAGTCAATAAACTAGTTCGATGTCCTTTATTTAGAATCAGTTAAGCCTTAATGACCTGCTTAACGTTTACATGCATGAAAGTAGGAAATAATAACTAAGAATAAATCAAGTTCTGATGTGTACAACTAATTCAAATCATAAACAAAGAAAAACAAGGAATTAAATAACTACTACTTCAAAGATAAGTTCTTCCAAGATTCTTCTAACGGCATTGTAGAACATAGGACTTAAATGATATTGTAACAGATATTCTCAACCCAATATGAGATGGACAATAGACAAGAGAAAATTCTGAAGTTAAAGAACTATTCCAACCAAATTAACAAAGACAGTTTAAACCTATACAACAGCTGAAATTGTAAATGGAAAGATCAACAAAACAATTTCACAAGAGATACTTTCAACAGAATAAAAAAACTTCATTAAGCATTGGAAAAATAAATATTTGAATATAGTCTTTCTTGAACGATTTAACTTGATCGGAATAAATAAATCTCATTTCAAGCACTAAAGCGATTAGAACTCACCAATTAAAAATTTTACTTTCCAGGATTTGTTAAATATTATTAATTTTTCAAGTTCTCATTTTAGTATTTAAAAAGTTCTTTAACATACTATCTGACACAACAGTATTCCTTTTCAATTCTCGTATATGCATCATGATAATGAAGATTTTTATAATACTTGACAAAAGACATTACTTTGTAGAAGAAAATACTTGAAATTTTGAGACTCTTCTGTCCAAAGATTATCTAACGGGCTTTTTTGTGTTTTTTGCGAAAAGTTATCACATTTTCTTTCAAAGTTTTCATTCTCGTTTTATAAAAGAAGAAAAAAAAAATTGAAGATTTTTAAAAACTTTAGACAACATTGTCCCTTTTGAATTCCCCTATATGGGTCTGGTGGGAACCGTTGCAACGAATTAAAGAAAAAATAAAAAGAAAATTCTAAAAAAATGGAAAAAATTAGTGTTTTTCTTCACAAATTTCTCTTTTACTTATTGATGTCCCGGAGAACAAAAAAATAAAAATAAAAATAAAAAATGAAACGTATAAAAAAAATAAAAAGGATTTAGTAATTCTGTTTGTTTTCTTCCAATTTTCCACCAACCAAACAGAGGAAAGGAAAAAAGAAAACATAAAAAAAGGGCCATGTATATGAACATATTTCATAAATTAGAGGAAAACAAAAAACAAAAAGAAAGAAACCCCCAAATTGAAAATTTTAGGGGGGCGGAGACAAAAAATCAGCAAACAGGTAAAAAAAAAAAAAACTGTCACTAAATCACCAAAAACCCACGGCAAGCCCAGACTCACCAAGAAGAGAGATCGTGAGATCACGATCTAGAGGTAGAACGCGTAGACGGCGATGTATCTGGTGATCTCGGCGCTGCCGAGTGCGATTGAGAGACTGAGATCATGAGATTGCGATCACGAGGCTTGGATTGATGTTGACAGCATGATAGCTAGATGGAGAGAGAGCAAGAGAAATGTTGACAGCGGACAGTTTGTTATGATTACTCAGATGCTTCTGTTAAGTTTGTTATGTTAAGTAACAAGACAACAATCATGATGAATAAGAACTTGACATTAAAGAGCACATTGTTTTCTATGAACTTATGCAAAATTAGGATTTTAAAAATACTTCTGATGTCCTATAGTTCTTGTCCAAGCAGGCTTGGACCCATATATAGATAATTATTGTTTTGAGTGACATAAAACCTAAACAGACATGTTGACAAGAAACATATTGATATAAGGGTATATATCCAAAGAGAACAATAGAAGAAAATCAACCAATCACTTCACTTCTTTTCGAAGATACTGTAGTTAGTTTAGTTGGCATGATCAAGCAAGAAATTTTCTTTCTTTTCCCCATACAAGTATAACAATTGAAAATACTATACAAACAATGGCCAATATTGCTCCAGTAACAGAAGTACAAAAAACCCCAAATCTGATAGAATGTTCCATGGTAAAAATTTTACCTTTGCTGATTTCCTATTTTGAGTTTGTTATGTCGTTTAATATAGAACCTAACAACTGAAAAGAACCCTTTTTCTTTATTGTTTGGTAGTAAATGAATTTAGTGGAAAATGACAGACTCATTACGGAAAAACCAACCAAGGAACCCCCAGAAAGTAAATGTGAATGAAAATAAATAAATAGCATTAGGCAGTACACGGAAAATGGGAGAAAATATATTAGATTAAAAGGAGACTACCTGATGGCTGAAGATTTCAAAGAGAAATGGTAGACGATGATGAAAGACATGTCCGATTATAGTTTGGACATATTCTCCATCTCAAAGATCCTTGGGATGATGCTCTGTAAGCAATATTTAGTTTTCTTGGTTCTCAAATCCCTGTGAGCACTCCTCTATAACAAATATATATAAAATAAATAAATAAATAAATAAAAACAGAGCAATAGAGAGAGCAGCAAAGAAAGGAGAACAAAACCACCCAAAAAAAAAAAAAAGACTATCGGGAGAAAGAGCAAGAAAGAAAAAGAAGAGAGAGAGAGAGAGAGAGAGAGAAGGAAGACGGAAGAGAGATTAAGAACGAAGAAGAAAGAAGATGATCGAGAGAGAGCAATGAAAAAAAAAAAACGAGAAAAAGCAGAGAAGAGGGTCGAAGCAAAAATGGAGGAGCAGGAAATGAGAAACAGGGAAGAGGAAGAGGTAGAACGTAGAAGGGTAAAGGGAAAAAATAATATATAATTGAAAAAAGAAGAAGAAGAAGAAAGCGCCATTGAAACGTATATGGAAAAAAAATCCAAATAACAATTCAGAAAACAGGACAAAATTGCTTGGTAGCCGAGAACCCACAGCCGGCAGGGAGTCACCAGCGACGGCAAGAGGAAGAGAGAGAGAGAGACGAGTCTTACCAGAATCAAGAATCCACCAAATTCTCGTCGGGAGGAGCTTCGACTTCCCCAAAATCAACAAATGATGAGGGAGACACCAAAATATCCCCAGCAAGCAAGATAAATCTCTCAGAGATGATGATAGACTGTAGAGATTGGAGACAAAAGAAAAGAGGCAAAAGAAGGGGAAAGCACCGAAAGATTGGAGATGGAAAATGCAAGTTTGAGAAAGAAAGGAAAGGGAAAGGTAATTGGAAAAGAGGAGGGCTGAGAAAGGAAGATCTGCATAGTTGAAGAAAACAAAAACAACACCCAAAACGGAGCGTTTTTGACTACGAAAAATGAACAGTAAAAATTTTTCTACTCTTTTAATATAGTTAGACTAAAGGACACACAGTAAAATTACATTCCTATCCTTTAAATTCATTCTCCCTACCTTTTTAGCATAGTGAAATACCCATTTTGACCTCCTTTTTGTTGTTTTTGTTTTTTCTCCTTTGTCTCATTCTTTTTCTACCTTTTTTTTTTCTCTCTCTTCTGTGCACGTCTTTCTCTCTCTCTCTCTATTTTCTTGGGTCTTTTCTTTGTCTTTTCAGTTATCTTCTATCTCTCTCTCTATATTTTTTTTGGCCTTTTTTTCCCCTCCTCTCTCTATCTCTCTTTACATTTTTTTGGACTTTTTTTTGCTCCTCTCTGTCTCTCTCCCTCTCCTTTCTTCGGTCCTCACTCTCTCTTCCAAAAAATGATTTATTACTTAATATAATTAATATAACTTTTTATGGAAAAAAAACTTAAAAAATTTAAATATAAATTAATATTTTCATAAAATATAATAAAATATAATTAATTAAAATTAAATGAAAAAATATCATATTTGTTTATATATTTCCTTAATTTTTGTCAAAATTTTGCTTTTAATAATATGACATGTATTTAATAATATAACATGTGTTGTAAAATAAAATTAACAACAAATTTAAAAAAACTAGATAAAAATATATAAACATATATCTGAGTTGAAGAAGATTAAACATGATTGACGATAGCTTACAAAAAATTATCTGAGTTGTAAGATTTTTATTTATAAACATATATCTATATATGTTTGTTTTTATATATAACTAAGATATTTTAATATAAACACGAATATATGTATTTTAATATGATAATAATAAATACTAAAAAAACAAACTTAATGTAATTTTACTTTATATTTTAATCAACTATTTTTATTATATATTTGTCAATTTTTTTCATTTTGATTTTTTCTTCTCTTCCCGTGCAACGTCCAGACATAACACTAGTTCATACTAAAAAGAAAAAAACCCATTTGTAGCATTATTCTCGTGCTTGTATAAGAAATATCGAATTCTAGTACTGTAAGGGTGTGCTGGTTTGGAGGGAGGTGGGAGAGAGTCCTGTGTAGTAAACAGTAAAAATTTACATTCTTTTAGTATATACGAGTTTAATACTCGTGCCTTACACGGGGAAGGAAGAAAAAAATAAATAAATAATTGAGTATTATATAATAAAAATAATTGATTAAGATAAATATTATAATTATAATAAGTATAATTCTTCCCAAAATCTCTCCCAATAATAAAGATACAAAATCAAAATGACAATAGTACTAATAATAGTAAAAACGAAAAAAAAACAAAAAATAAAAATTCTTCTATAGTCATACTCATTTAAAGAAAAAAATTAAAAAAAAATAAAAAACAAAAATAAAACAAAAAACAAAAAAAAGAACAAAAATCTTTAGACTTAAAAGAATCGGAAAAAACAAAAAAAAATTATAACAAAATAAAACATATATCTCATTTTCTCCTTTTTTTTTACTGTTTTAAAAAAAACCCAAAAAAATTCAGGTTATATACATGAAAAAATGTAAAAAAAAAAAAAAAGGATTTTTAAAATTTAAAATAAAACAAACAAAAAAGACACAAAAAAAAAAAAACATTTTGCATGCAGAATCCTTAAAAAAATGGTCTCTAAAAAATAGAACAAAAGAAACAAAAAAGACATTAAAAAAAATCTGAAATAAAGATAAAAAATTTAAAATAAAAAATTATTTAAAAATAAATAAATAAAAAGACAAAGTGAGTAAAAACTCAATACAATAATATATATAAATCTAATGTATAAAATTTAGCGTAAAAAAATGAGAAAAACAATAATAAGAAAAAAAACTCTAAATAGGGGTAAAACCGATAACATACCGTAGGAAAAGAAAAGCAACTAAAAAAGAAGTGTAAAATGATAATTGTACTCTTTGGACATCCGGTAATTTCTACATAATAGGGATAAAAAGGTCAACTCACTATAGATAAAGAAAAAATAACTAAATTAGAGAAGTAAAAAAGACTCTGCACTGTAGACAAACAGTAAAATATGTAAGGATAAAACTGTTCTTTCACTGTAGATCAGCCAAATTCAACAAATGGGATATGGGCAAAATCGAAATTTGACTGTAGAGAAAAGTAACACTATGCATTACTGTAGTAAAAAGCATAATAGCAATACTGTAGATTACTGTAAAAAAGTTAATGTACGGTGCTATGCGGTATTGTAGCTAAACCGGTAAAAAAAAGGCAAAAAAACATTGTAGAATACTGTAGAAAAAACAGTAAAAAGTATACAGTATATTTATATAATAATAAAGTGTGAACAATTCTCGCTTTAAAAAAATCCCTAGTTATCTTGTGTCTTCTCTCTCCTTATTCAGCGCGCACACACACACATCTTCATCGCCGTCGACGAGCTCAGCTCAGGTTAGCTGATCAACTCAGCATCTGTGTCAGTGTGTCTCTCTCTGTCTCTTCGCCAACTGAAACCGACCAAAAAAAACTGCTCATCAGCGTCGTCGGGAGATTTTACGAGAATGTCTTCCTCTGGATTGACTAATGGCGTGGCTGATCAGCGGGCATCGGATCACGACGTTGATCAGTTTGGGCTCGATTCTACTCTCTACAGATCTGCAGCAAACGGAAAAATCGACGACTTTACGGATAAAAAAGATCTGCTTCGTTACCAATTATTGACTCCAAACAAGAATACAATACTGCATATCTATATTACGTCTGCCAAGACAGCTGAAAACGCTGATGCGAAACCAGAGTTTGTGGAAGAGATCCTCAACTTGTGCGGCGATCTGTTGAGTCAGACCAATGCGAAGGACGAGACTCCCCTGCATCTAGCAGCAAGGTACGGCCACAGGCGCATAGTGGAGTTACTTATTGAGCGTGCTAAAGCTGGTCACGAAGACCTTGAGAGCGGCAACCAGGCTGCCAAAGAGATGCTTAGGGCTACCAACGAAGCAAACGACACCGCTCTTCACGAGGCCGTGCGATTCGGGCATCTTCAAGTTGTGCGGATTTTGACGAAGGAGGACCCTGATTTCTCTTATTCAGCTAATAGATCTGGTGAGACACCGCTTTACATTGCTGCCGAGAGAGGATACCGACAATTGGTGAGTGAAATATTAAACAACTGCTCATCACCAGCCACAGATGGCCCCAAGAACAGAACCGTACTGCACGCGGTCACAATAGCTGGAGATAAAGGTAAGTGGGACTTTCCATATGCTTGTGAATTTTTTTTATTTTTTTAATTTTTGCCCCCCTGAGAAAACATGCTTGATATTTGAGAATTGGTGTGCTAATTGCTAAGGATACTACTTTCTTTTGGCAATTTATCATAAAAACGTGACGTCACTTTGGTTTTACAAGTTACAACATTTTTTTTTAATTTATTTTCTGAAATTGGGATTACAATGTTATTATTATTTTCTTTTGAAATGATCAACACTTCAATGATTAATTTTAGCTGAAAAATAAAATCTTCAGGAGTTAATTCTATAGTTGTAGTTACTATAAATATAAATCAAGAGACGTAGTTTTTAAACTTATAGGAAAGAATCATAAACTCTAATAACTTGTAAAAAAAGAATGGCTGATTCTTATTCATATTTTCAGTTACGTCTTTAACGTAATACGAACTGAAGTTCTGTTCAATTTTATAATTATGAATCATTGTCAACAAAAAAATTATTTTTTCATTCGGGTAAAATAAAAATATTTTAAACCAGCGTCCGTTCCGCTTTTGTAACGGCCCACTTTAAGCCGTGTGTCTATTGGATATTTTCTTCTCACTGGGCTTCTTGTGTACGGAGATATCCACAGTTTAGGAAAGGTATTTTTAGGGTTGTGCAAAAATTTGCCCACCAAATAACCCGTCCACCCCGCTCCAGCCAAAAATAACAGAGTGATATGCATAATTGCTATAAATTTAATAATTTGTGCCCACCATCATATTTATATCGTTTCATATTATTTTATCAAAAAATCAAAAGAAAAAAATATTAAATTAACAAAAATACCCTCATCTTTTTCTTTCTTTTCTTCTCTTTTTTTTTAATATTTATTGAAATATTTTTTGTACATCTCCGGCTCCAGCCCCATTCGTCGGTATTCATCACTGGTGAGATTATATTAGAATCCAAAATGAATTATATATATATTTTGTATTTTAACAAAGATGATCGGACATTTCCGACTCCGACAACATGGTGTCGGACGATGGCTGGTGTTTGGTCCTCCGTGAAATTTTGTTAGAATCTATTTTAGATTCAAATATATATAAATATAATATATTTTAACAAAGATGACACGACATAACTGACTTCTGTCACTAAAGAGATTCTGTTAGAATCCATTATGTTTTTTTTTTTCAATTTCAACAAAGATGATAGCATATCTCCAGCTCCAGTTAACGGTGCGGTTAAGTTAGCACACTCAAATCATGAGTCGCATGACCTTTTTATCTATAAATTTAGTTAGAGACTAATGTATCATCTAGTAAAGAGTTTGGGGACCTGTAGTGCCAATAAACTTTATATTTAAAAGATTTGTTTACTGTTTAGGACTAGCGAGGAACTATTTTATAACATATGTACTCTTAGTCTTATATATTGTACAAGAGAATGAGACTTCAAATTAATGAAAAAGTTATGTGTTAACAATTTGGTGTAAAAAAAAAAAAAGATAGATAGAAGGTATGTGATGGCAATGACCTTGTGCGGTTGTGCCTTCCCACCCTCGTTTCGTGTTAGCTGGGTTTTTCTTAATGAGTTTTCATCTTCAGAAATGACAGGAGAAGTTTTGCGAAAATGGAGGACTAAAAAGCTTACTAGGAAAGCAGATGATCAAAGTTGGATTCCGCTACACCATGCTGCATACCGCAACTGTGTGGCGGTCGTAAAGCTGCTCGTAGAACATGACAAACGTACAGCCTACATGAAGGATGAAGAAGGAATGACAGCTCTTCATGTTGCAGCTTCTCGTGGCCATTACAAATCAATGAAAGAAATCATATCATGTTATCCGGATAGCTGTGAATTGGTTGATAATAAAGGCCAGAACGTTCTGCACCATGCCATGGATAGTGGTAGTATGCATGCAGTGAAAGTAATCCTGGATGATTATTCACTCAGTAATCTACTGAATGAAAAGGATAAGAACGGAAATACGCCTTTGCTTCATGCCGACACTTCACTAAAGTACAACGTGGATCTCCATCATCATCCAAGGGTCGATAGGATGGCATTCAACAATCAAGACCAGAATTCTCTTGACATTGTCTCAACACACGCACAAGACAATTGTTTCGAGGTAACACACACAAGACAATTATTTCTTGAAATTCTAGATTTTGAATTGTCTCCGGTAGATCCTCCTTTGTGGGGCAGCTGCCCCGGACAAAGGGGCTTCATTGTAATTTAGCCCCAATAAGAAAAATATATCTATGGATTTTTCTTAGTTTGTCCCCCCCCCCTGTAAAATTTTCAAATTGCGACATTATTTATACAAATTTTTATTATAAATTTTCATTTTCATTCCAAATCTTGACTTTTAGCATATTCATATACATTCCAAATCTTGACTTTTAGCATACTTATATTTCAAACATCAAACACACTATTGTATAAATTCATGTATTTGCTAACTTCAAACTTTAAAAAGTGAATTTAGTTCAATACAAACTTAGTTTATAGCTTTAAATCTAAACCAAAACTGTGATTTGGTTCTCTTTAAATAATAAAAGAAAGACACAAATATATATTTTAAAAGAAAAGAAAAGATAAAAAAATATTTTAAAAAATAGACGAATATTTTAAAATATAGTTATATAGTTATTTTAATTTAAATTTTTGGTTTGATTCCTACCCATGCAAAAATTTATGACTCAGGCCTTATTGCTTGACAGCCAAAAAAAAAAAGTAAAAAATAAAAAATAAAAAGAAGAAAAAGAAGATATTTACTTTTTATATCTTATAATTTACTCTTATTCAGAAAAATTTACCTTTTTAGATTTTTTTTTCTTGGTCAATACTTAATTTTAACTTAAAATACCTTTAAAATGGGTTATGTACTTTTTATACCCTACATTTTGTTTTAATTGAAAAAATATACTATGCATTTTAAAGTTCTATATTTTTATACAATGAGATTATATTTAATACATAAATCTATACTTCTTCTCGATTAATACTTATTTTGATTGCAAAAATACTATAGATTTGTGTATTAAATATAATAGAATGATATACAAATACATGATTTTAGAATGTATGGTATTCTCTCCGAATAAAAAGCAAAACACATTATGTTAAAGGTGAATAATTCAAATTTTAGTTTTTCATTATAAGGGTATTTTTGATATTATAACTTAAAATTAAGTGTTGATCTATAAAATGTATAAATTTATATATTAAATATAATCCGTTCGTATAAAAATATAAAATTTCAAAATACATCATATATTTTTTAAATAAAAGCAAAATACAATATATAAAAACATAAATAACCAAAAAAAAAAGGACGAATATTGGAAAGCCTCCCACATAAAGCTGTTGATAAGAGTATACAGGGCATTGCCTTTTTGCAAGAGAAGTAAAAAAAAAAAAAAAAAAAAAAAAAAAGAAATAGCAAAAAAAAAAAATGGTGATTTTCCACTTTTGCCCACTATTAAAATCAGTCCTAAATTTATCAAAAAAAAAAAAAATCAGTCCTAAATCCGACTAAAAACTTTATTCCTCGTTAAATGTATTTAGTAGTTTTTGAAAAATATTAGGGTATTATGTGTTATATTTTTCATGTTATCTATTTCTCAGAAAATAGTATGCCATAGTACTGGTTGTCCTCTGTGACTGATTTCATGACACCTCTTGTGAATATGAACTTTTCTGATCTTCTGTATTATTGCTTCCCTAATCTGTGATGGTAATGCTACTTTTGATGTATTTTTTGTTTCTCTGTTCTAAAGTAGGTGCGATTTGTGTGTCAAGAGAAGTGCAGACACTTGTTGAGTTTTTTCCTTTGGATTTTATTAACAAGGTTTTTAATGAGGTCTCTTTTAGAGTCTGATTTTTAATGAAAGGATCTCAGCTGTCCCGTATGACGTTAGACTCTGCTTGCTCTTGTGGGTAGTTGCTTGGCTTTGGTTTTTTGGTTTGGCTTTTTATGGGTTGTATTTTTTTTTTTTTGGGTTTTATTTTAATAAATTTGAGGTGGGACTTCGTGGGGGGATTGGATTGCTAGTGAATACCAATATAGTTTGGATGTGCAAGTTTTTTCAGATGCTAGTTGTTTGCTAGTACCATTTTGTAAAAGAAATAGTAAAGTAGAAGGTTAGCTCCACCCACTGATAAGTAACCGCAGTATGAATGTTCGTGGATGGGAACTTCTTCATGTCATATCTTTTTTTTTTTGTTTTTTTTTTCTTTGAAAGTCTTGTCATATCTAATATTGTCTATGTTATCCCTTCTCTTTCAATTGTTAATAGTTCTATGTCGTATAATATATGAATATATTTTTACATGAGAAATGTTCTTGGACTCGTTCCTGGTACTGAAATGAATCTGTTACGAGCTGGTTCATTTTTTGAATATTGTATGCTGACTTGTTTTGAACTTACAGAAATAAAGTACATGCTAATGGTTTGTTATTGGACCCCTTCTTTCAATGATATCATACACAGTAGCGGCGATATGATCAAATATTATAATATGAGAACTAGACTTTTTTTTTTGTTTTTAACAAATGGAAGAGAACCATTTATTATTATGTCTGGTCAGTTTTCAATATCAACATTTTTTTCTTTTCATGTATGAATTTGTGTATAAACTCCTACCCAGTTTCCAAACAATACAGACCTAACTCTATATATAATTGACTGCACAGCGAATTCGAGAAATGATGTTGAAAGGACTACTAGGCCTAAGGTCCGTTCTCCGTACAACAGTGATCCTTAAAAAGACGCTGCTGACTGGGGAAAAACTGATGAGGACTACTACAGTACAGTCGTTGAGAAAGGTACGTCAGATCTACTGGTAGCGGCTACACTCATCGCGACAGTTACATTCGCAGCAGGTTTCACGTTACCAGGTGGTTTAGTGAGTAATGAAGGCCCACTGCAGGGCTCTGCAATTCTAGCATCAAAGGCATCATTCAAGGCGTTCATGATAGCAGACACCGCAGCCCTTGCATTCTCTTCTGCGGCTGTCTTTATCATCATGTTCTTGATAGTACTCCGGGGCAAGTCCAGGAAGCTGGCTTACTATAACTTATCTTTACAGCTAACGTCATCGGCCATGTTAGCAATGGTGATCGCATTTATCGCGGGCACATACGCGGTGTTAGATCATAGCAAAGCACTTGCAGCTGCCACTTGTTTTATTGGCTCATGTTTCTTTATTTTAATTCGCATAATGGGCGACGAAGAACTTATATATTACCTCTTTAAGAAAATGTGGTGCTGACTGATACTGCTAGTAGGATTATGCTTTTTACTGCATATATGCATGAATTTTCAGATGACTTAAATACATTGATATTTTTCTTCCGTTTATTTATATATACCCTGTTTTTCTTTCCCCCTTAGTTGTATTCCCACAAAACTCTCGAATGAATAGTATATCTTTTTATATCCTACCTTGGAATTCTCCACAGTTTCTCTAAGAATCCCGTTTGAAGGTTTTTATTGTTCCCCTTAAAAGTTTTCATAGATATATTGGAGTTACAAAACAATGGAAATTTTAGCTCAGCATTAGTGTTTTCTTTTGTTTGGGCAATTCTCTAGGAATGTTGCAATGAAATTCACTGTTTCCGCTTACTTGGATTCCTAGATTGGAAGAATTAAAGGGACACTTATAGTATGTCAAGAATCAAATATCCGAAATCCATTGACGTGAACAACTATTCCTTACTCCTTAGTAACCTCAAGAACATATGTTTTTAGTTTTATAGTGTCTTTATATCTCTCTTGGTGAATATCTAAGTTTGCAGATTTCCCAGTTTGATATGACTATTGCTTTCATGGGAATATTTGCCAAAATGACAATCTCATAAATTGAAATTAACAAAATAACCTTCTTTCATTTTAACATAAGAACAACCACAGTCGTTACTAATCGTTCGAAGTCATTTTGCTAATAAAAATTTTTAGAAGATTATTTAACAAAAAAAAATACTGATCTTTTTATCAGGTCCATGCAATGCTCCGAAAAATACAACATCCTCAAATTTCTCTCATCAATGGACTTCTTCTTAGTTCGTTGTATTATTGGTGTAAGCTAGTAACACTTTTTGCAGATTTTATTTTCGTTTCGCCCAACTGTAGGTTGATGTTTTCGTTGTATGGATTACAATTTGTTTGGAAGTTGGCAATGTCCTCTGGCAGTTGCCAAATTTCTTACATCAGATGTGCTCAAAACCAACTTTGTAGATGAAAGAAATAGTTCTTACGTCCCATTGAAGAGTTTGCGATAGCTTCTTTCGGCAAACTCCAGGAATGCCTCCCATGAAGGATGGCACAGCAGGATTCATGGAGTTACTTGCAGAAATAAGGCAGCTAACTTATTTGCTATTTTGCCGCTCTCGGCTCTCCTCGGCTCTCCTTAACTTAGGTTAAGAACCTTTTTGTGTCAATTAACTAGTTTAACCACTATGCTTGATTCCTATGGAGTTAGAGTCCTTGTTCTGATCAACACCTTTTCTCTTTCTCTTTCTTTTCCTGCAAGACTTGTGTACTGAAATCTACGCTGAAATTTTATCCTGAAATAGCCTAATTTGTGTTGTTAGTACATGCATTTTGTGTTAAATGGTCTTTAAATGATACGGTGAGCCTCCACCGAATCCTATATTTATGCACTCATCAATTCATTCTTGTTTCACTCTGGTAATATAAAGGGTATTCTTCTTTGACTTGCGTTATTTCACTTTACCAGTTCTGTTTCAAAACTGATCCTAAGTTCTTTCTAGCTGTTTATCTTTGATCTCTGAATTTAAGTACTAGTAATTTTATTGGTTTTTACTGCAAGAATGGAGAGCACAAGCTGCCCAAACCCATATGTTTACCTAATAATTCCCGGTATGAGAGTGATCCCTTTGTCTTCAGATTTCAATGCCATTTTGTTTTGTCCACTAGAGATGTAGCATGAGTAATAATCACTCAGGTTTTCCAGGCCTCTTTGGTAATCAAGGTCCGTTATACTTCATGGGAACTAAATGATTCTTTTCGAAGATGGGTCTAGCTTGCCGTATTGCAAAAATCCACAGCGAGGTATTAAACGATTACTCCCCAGTAATTCCAGACTAAGATGTGTAACAATGGTAAAATTTTTCCGTTCTGCATTTTGGTTTCCAAGAAATTTCTCATAAGGTTTGACCATTTGTAAAATAGAATGGATATTCATCGGCGCCCTTTCATATTTTTCTGCATTTAGGCATCTGTGGAACACAATGTTTGGGAACTTAAGCAATATATTGAGGAGCTCTACTGGGGAGCCGGCAAGCCTGTGATGCTGCTAGGGCACAGCAAATGTGGGGTTGATGCTGCGGCTGCACTGTCGATCTACTGGACTGATTTGAAAGACAAAGTCGCTGGTTTGGCACTAGTACAAAGCCCATACGGCGACACCCCCATTGCTTCTGTTACGCTCCGCGAAGGCCAGATTGCTGACAAGGAAACTAGGAGGATTATGGAGCTTTTGATCTACAAGTTGATCAAGGTTACGGGTTCTCAAGTATTGATGATTTAAGTTAGTTGTTCGTTTTTTTTTTCCGCCGTTCAGTGTAGCAGCTGAATTTTTATATAGGGAGACATATGGGCATTGGAGGACCTTACTTATGAGAAGAGGAAGGAGTTCATCATGAAGTACAAACTCCCAGAACAAGTCCATCTCATTTCCTTCCACTCCGAAGCCAACATTGCCCCGGGAGTCCTCGCGACCATGACTCACATAGCTCATGCAGAACTGCCCTGGCTTCCCTACTGAAGTTCGAAAACGACGAGTTCAATGATTTTCCTCGAGCAGGACCTCAGGTGCCCGTGGTGATGCCTCTATCTGCTGCCATGGCTGTGTGCGCGCTCCATCTTCAGCTCCGGTATGGGAGAAGAGTGACGGGTTAGTGACGTGCCGTGATGCTGAAGTTCCGGGCTCGGTTGTTGTCAGACCAGATAGGAAGCTTGACCATGCCTGGATGGTTTACTCATCATCAAAGAGGAACCCCACAGAGCCAGATGCTTGTGAAATGTGTGAGGCCCTCTTGACTTTGCTTGTGGAGATTGGGAAGATGAAGCAGGAAATAGAGAAGCAGCTGAGAAGCTAAAAATACTTCACAAGAAGTTTTTCACTCCTCTTTTTTTTTTTTTGGGGCATCTGAAATGTTTTTTATTGTTCTATTTAGGAGAACATTTATTATTCAAAAACACAAGTTGGAAGCAAATTTGATGCTTATGCATGCCTAGTTTTATTCTGGCAAAGATCTTTCGAACATACATCTGGTTAAGCGCTTTGCCTTCAAATCATGATTTACCTACAATGTGATACCAAAATGTAAACTCAAAATACATGTTTCAAGGGACGTGTCAATGGTTAGGAGATGGATTTTGGATTTTAATGAGACAGTGTGATTCAGTACAAAATGTTTATGGGATCACTTTGTATGTTTAATGTGTTTTTTTTTTAAATATTATTATTATTATTATTATTTTATTGAAATAAATCTTTTTTTTTTTTTTTAAATCAAGATGGGTTTGCCTTCTTCCATTTCCTTGATTCCTGATTGTTGGATTTATATTTTCAGGTGTATATATATATATATATATATATATATATATATTTTTTTTTTTTTTTTTTTTTTGAATTTTTGGGCTCTCTTGGATGGCTTCTGGTTGTGTCTATGTCGCTATTGTGAAGCTACTTGCTTCTTTGTTTCGTTAATGAAAGCTTTTTCACAAAAAAAAAAAAAATAAAAATAAATAAATAAAATAAAAATCTGATATGTTTCTTTCATGGTCTGAGAAATAGAAGAATAATTGAATATGAGAAAAAGAAAAGATAATGGAAGACGGAGGAGGGACTGTTGGTATTTTTCTGGTTGTTGGGATAGATTTTTGGAGGTTCAAAAGTGATGTTTGTGCAATGAGAGATTTGAAGAGAATGATGCTTCATTATTATGGTGTTTGGGAATCTGTAAGGTTTAATTGATAGCGAGGGAGACTGATTGAACGGTTTACGGTTTTTTAAAGGTACAAGTTTTATTCGGAGGGGTAAAGATGTGAGAGTCAGAGCAACATGGAGAAAGAGGAGAACAGACTTTAAAAAAAAAAAAAAAAAAAACAGTAGAAAGATCAAAGTTCTATCGTCAATCAACTCTCGATCTAATTTCTCTCTCTTCCAATTATACTCTCCCTCTCGTATTTTTCTGCTCAGATCTTTAAGGCCGTTGCTTCTTGGTTTCTTCTGAGGATCTTCTGAGAATATTAAAGGAAAGAATAAAGAATCCCATGATTATAGGAATGAGATTTGCTGCTGATTTGATTGTATGTATGCCAATCCACTTAGTTTATTGTAATTGATTGTCTATACATAGTTTCCTAGAATAGATTACTGATGTTCTTTATATGTATATGCTTTCTCATTTGTATTCAACAATTAATTCAATATACACAAAAGGTTCCAATATTCAGTTTCCTTTTCATGGTATCAGAGCATCGAACCTGGTGACTCTTGAATTCTTCGAACACTTCCGCAACCTAATTTTTGTTACAACCGCTATCATGACAGATCAAAACACCAAGAAGACTCAAGCAAATCAAGTTGAAAAGCAAAAGGCGCCACTACACTGTTCCTATTGTGATCGTGATTATCATAGCATTGAGAAATGCTACTACCTACATGGCTTTCCAGTAGGTCATAAGCTTCATGGTGAGAACGTGAAGCCTCCTAATCAGCGCCAAACTAGTGCTAACAATGTGAAGATGGAACCAAATAAGCCAATGGAGACAGGAGGAAAATCGCTTCCAACAAATGACGAACCGAGGCTCACAACCGACGAATACAACCAATTGATGACAATAATTTGGAAAAACAATGATGGTAACATTCAGCATTTTGCGAATACCACAGGTATTATCACACCATCATCTCAAATTTCTCCGGTTGCATCACATTCGAATTTGTGTTGGATTATTGATAGTGGAGCCACGGATCATGTGACCTCCTCATTTGAATTGTTGGATTCAAAAGGATTGCCAAGCACAACAACCATCAGTTTGCCAAATGGTGGTCAGACATATATTGAGTCAATTGGTTCATTACATATTACACCTCAAATTAAACTCGATGAAGTCCTCAAAGTTCCACAATTTCGAGTTAATTTATTATCAGTTAGTAAACTAACACAAGCGTTAAATTGCACAGTAACCTTCTTTTCCGATTTTTGTGTTGTGCAGGACGCTGCCATGAAGAAGATGATTGGCCAGGGCAAGCAACATAATGGCCTCTACTACCTAACACAAGACCAAAATCCAGCCTTTGCCAACATCATCCGCAAACATTCCAACCTCTGGCACCAACGTCTTGGGCATCCATCATCTGGTCCTCTCCAAGTACTTACCAAGTCAATCCTGCAATTTATTTTGATTCTAAGCATGTTTGTGAAATTTGTCCTCTTGCCAAACAAACACTTTTACCTTTTCCATCTAG
>JAINRH010000300.1:0-42689 GCA_025413025.1 Ficus hispida
CCTTTAGAATTCCAAGTTGGAGATTCTGTTTTTCTTAAGATTGCTCCTATGAAGGGAATTATGAGATTTGGTAAAAAGGGAAAGCTTAGTCCGAGATATACGGGACCATTTGAAATCCTTGAGAGGATTGGAAGAGTAGCCTATAAGCTTGCCTTGCCGCCAGAATTAGCTTATGTGCATAACGTATTCCACGTTTCGATGTTGAAAAAGTATGTACCTGATTCTTCTCATGTGTTAAGTCAAGAACCAATCGAAGTCCAAACGGATTTGACGTATGAAGAAAAGCCAGTTCGGATTCTGGATCGGGAAGAAAATGTTTTAAGAAACAGAACCATTCCTATGGTGAAAGTGTTATGGCGGATCATAATATTGAAGAAGCAACGTGGGAACTAGAGAAGGATATGAGAAGAGTTATCCCAGTTTGTTTTGATTTTCGAGGACGAAAATTTTTAAGGGGGTAGATTGTAATAACCAACCTTTTTACAAATTTACGATTTCCTTTTTAAGGAATCAAAAGTTTGTATTATGTATGTTAATATGAAATGCTTGATCTGATTTATCAGAATTATAATTTATGTACGATTTTATTTCAGTCAAATATTGATCAGAATAATCTAAGGTATGATTTAGTCAGTTTTGCAGTTTTTACACAGTATAAAATTATACTGTGAAAAACTATAATTTCGGATAACGAAGCCAAAATTAGGTTTGGGGCTATTGTAGAAAAATCAAGCACAATATTTAGAGTAAGAAGAACCAAGTAGTTTTTAGTTCTAAGAAGAATTTTTATGCAGTTCGGTTAAGTGCAGATAAATTCTGGACTGCAGTTCAGTAAAACAGTACTGTTATTAGTAAAACAGTATTTGTAAAATCCTTATTAGTATGATTATGGACTGCATTGTGAAGGAAAACCAAATGGAACCTTGTTAGGGGACCACCTCACCTAAGTAATGATTAAAATTTAATTATTGAATTTTTGAAAATTCTAGAAAGTATTAGCATTGATTAACTTGGATCAAGCTTGGCCAACAAGCTTCCTCAGATGGCCGGCCACCTCTTGGAATCTAGGTAAAATTGTAGCTGTTTTTGGAGGACCTAATGCAATCTAGACAATAAAAATTTAAGTTTGGCTTTTTAATTGTGTGGTAAAATTTGCCTTGAGTCATTAGGACACATCACCCTTTTGGTTCATCTTCTTGCTCTCTTCTCTTCCAAGAAAGCCGACCATCAAGAGAGAAAAAAAGAGTGGAGTGGTCAGATTTTTTTTGAGTGAAAATCAAGGAGGAAAAAAATTGAAAACCAAGCTTAAATCCACTTCCAAGTTTAAGGTAAATCCATTCAACCCTTTAGCTTTTCATTTGAGTTTTTGTTCAAGGATTTAGATGTATTTTCAGTTGGGTATGTAGGAGCTTAAGCTCAATTATTTTTTTTTCATTCAATGGCTTGGTTTAAATTAGTATGTGCTTGATTTGGTTTAGGGTGAGCTAGATCTATGTTTTGGTATGCTAGAGCTAGGTTTTTGGCTTTTGTGTTTGAGTTATGCTTTAACGTATGTGCTTGTATGTGTATGTTTACTAGCTGCTGATTTTTATGTCCCCACATGTCTAGGAAGATTATGGTATGCCTATGTTATGATTAATTGGTTGTATGTTGAAATAGAATGAGAAAAATCAACTTAAAACCCTAAATTGGTAAAAATTGAACTATTTGGTAAAATGGTTGAACAAGTGTATGTTAATGGAAATTTTGCGTTAAACGCTGCATGTATGATGTAAGCTCACGGTTGCGACCGTTTGAGGTAGGGTGTGCGTTATTTCACGTATCAAACGATTAAGAAACAAGCTGCCAATTTTCGGACCAAACTGGACAGTAATTTTAAAACGAAATTTGAAGCCCTTAGAGGCAGATTTTGGAAAAAGTTAAAACTACAAAGTTGTAGAAAATTAAAAATCCTAGGGGATAACGTGGACAGAATTTGAAAAATAAGCTCCAAAGGCTTCCATTTTTGTGAAAACCCGAGACTGGCCACCCCAGACCCCATGCACGGCCAGGACTCTTCAACGAGGGAAAAGCGAAGGTTAAGGGCAGAATTAGGTTTTGTGTAAAAAATGAAAGTTTCAGGAATTTATGAGGTCTACAACTTTCATTAAGAAACTTTTTCAAATTCAAAGTATATTTTTAAATAAAACTGAATCTTAAAACTGAGCAGGAAATAGGCAATTCCTGCACAGAGTTTTCAAAACAGTGCATGAGCAGACAAAATTCCTATACGTGCACTGCTAACTGAAATTATTAGATTGTTTTCAATGAACGATTTTCAAAATATCTTTTCTATCTTTATAAAATAAGTCAAATTCAGTTTTATAACAATGGTTTAGAAAGAATTCAACTAGGTTTTTAAAGTATGCTAAGTAATATGGTAACCCTAGTAAGACACTTAGTAATCGATTATGTTACTAAAAATTACTATTGAACTAAGTATATTGAAAGTATACCTATAGTAACCAAATAGGTTACTAATTTTATATGTTAAGTTTTGAAACTAAGATTACTTAGGATAACCAAATTGGATACCACTAATGGGTCTTAGCAACCCAATGGGATAGTAACCTAATTATGTTTGGGCTTATACCCCGGGTTACTGATGGTAACCTAAAAGGATACTATTTAAGTATAACTAACCAAGATTTGTTTAAGTAATCAAACATGATACGGTTTGATTGTTTTTAGGTCAGGTGCCCTAAGGTTACATCCAGTAACCGAAAAGGATACCATGTTAGTAGGGACATATAACTAGGGTAAATGTTGAGTGTTGGTTAGGATACCAACATTTAATATAATGAACTATTATGAGATAGAATGATTCTTACGTCCTTTTTGGAAACAGGCAAGTAACCTGTTGTTGCAATTCGTTGGAGTAACAAACCCCAGTGCTAGTATAACCAGTAAGTACAACTTCGCCTACAGCATAGGCAAATCATTTTACTGGTTGCATGTTTTAAAAAAAAAAAATTTCATGCACTTATATCTGTGATGCATATGATTATGCTTTATTATTGTGACATCATGAAGCATGTTCACTAATGATAATGTACATGATAAGAGTAAGATTAAGTTCAAGTAAGAAACTGTTTTCAAGTAAATGTTTTTAAGTAAGATGTTAAGCAGTTTTAAATCGTGTCGTATCGACCTGCACTAGGTCAGGGTTGGTTCATGGTAATGAGTTGGACAGGGCTGGCCGCCCCAACCATTCCATGGCAGCGCGCCACGGTACGTACACTTATGTTAGGGGCCCATAGTATGTTAAGTTAAGAAAGAATAAGAAAGCATAATTGGTTCATGCATTGATTAAGTTTAAATTGTTTTGCGGGTAAATAGTTGTACTTACTGAGCGAAAGCTCACAACTTACGTTTATGCTGTAGGTAAGCTCCCTATGAGCAATACTTGATACAAGATGGTGGGGCATGGCAGGGCTAACTGTGAAACTACGGGATGGAGACCGCTACGCGTTTTGTGTTAAATATATGTCCTTATTATTGAGTTTTATTAGTTGTATTTCGAATTAAGTTTAATACTTAAATACTCAAATAAATATGTATATATGGTTATAAGTAATTATATGGTCGAGTTACCTTTATAATTGCAACAAAAAGAAAAAATATATATATATATATTTCGTATTTTCCGCTAGTTAAGTAAGTGTCAGTTTTTATGTAAGATAAGTATGGTAATGGCCTACGTAAGAAGGGGTCGTTACAACCAGGAAGGTCAAATAGATGAAGGTGCTGAGATACGGCAAAGCAGTATGGATAATATACTGTGAAAACCTTCATTACAGACGAATAAGTAAGCATAAGCTATGAGACCACCCTAGAAAATCAAGCACACTAAGTACGATATTAAGGGCAAGAAAGGTTTCAAGAAATAAGAAAAATTTTATACAGTTCATTTTTACACAGATAAATTTTGGACTGTAGTACAGTATACAATACTGTTATTAGTTAATAACAGTATTGGAAATATCTGTGTTAGTATAAAAATGGACTGCATATTAAGTAACAAGCCAAACAAGGCCTTATGATGTCATCACCTTATCTTGGATTTATGACATCATTATTGATTAAAGAAAAGTGGGAAAAATATTTGGATGCCACCTAGCATAAAATGGCCGGCCACATTTAGGGGCTAAAATGCAAATATTTTTGCATTTAGGGGTCAAAGTGTAATTTTAAGAAATTGGCTTGATGATGTAAGCAAGGTGACATAAGCATGATGAGGTAAGCAAACTTGGTCTCCAATCAATCTATAATGGCCGGCCACCTATAAGGAGAAATATGCAAATATTTTGTCCTTTAGGGACTAAAGTGCAAATCTAAGAAAATGTGATGCAAGCAAGGTGATGTAAGCAAGGTGATGTAAGCAAGATGATGCAAGCATGAGGTAAGCCAATTACTTGGCCTCCAAGGACTCCAAATGGCCGGCCATGTGTTAGGGACTAGTTAGCAAATATTTTGTTTTTAGGTCATAATGTGCAATTTTGGAAATAAAAATAATTGGTGAAAATTTGTAATTTTCACCTATAAATAGGGCTCAAAGGGGGCGGTTTTGGCAGCTCAAAATCATCCCAAAACTCTGCCCAATTTTCTCCAAACCTCCCTAGAAACCGAAACCAAAGTGGAAAAAATTTTAGTGGCCGGATTTTTGTGAGAAAGAAAAAGTGTTGAAAAAAAAATTAGAAACCCATTTTTTGGCTTGAATGGCCGGTTATGGATAAGCTGGAAAAAGCAGAAAAAGTGCTAGGAATAGGAGGAGAATGGCCGGTTAGGTTATAGGCAACCGAGGGTAGATTCAATTTCTTGAATCTTGAGGTAATCCTCTCCGCCCTCTAACTTTCTAATTACGTTTTTGGTTCGAGTTTATGTGTATTTTCCAGCATTGGATGTAAGAGCATAAGCTCACCTTTTAAGGCTTAAAGTGCTTGATTATGCTTGATTAGGGTTGGTAGTCTCTAATTTATGTTTTGATGCATGATATGCTTAGGTTTTTTAATATGCCTACCATGTGTTTGTTAAATGTCCCCATAGGTTTAAGATTGAATGTATGATTATGTGAATGTTAAATTAGAACGTTAGAAACGTTGCATGTGTGATCTTAGGCTCTCGCTGTGGTCGGTTGAGTTAGTGTGCGCGTTTTAGGACGAGAACGAATTTTAGAACCGAAACTGCCAGTCTCGGGTCAAGACTGGGCAGCTTTCTGGAAATGATAATTTGAGGCCTTTAGAGGCCGAATTTGAAGAAAATCAAAACTAAAAAGTTGTAGAGAATGGTCTCTCCTAGAGGGCAGCGTAGACCGTTTTTCAAAATAAGGCTCCAAAGGCCTCGGTTTTTATGAAAATCCGAGCCTGACCGTGCCCAGGATTTATGCACGGCCAGGTGAGTTCAACAAAGAATAAGGGCATGTTCAAGTCCGAACTGGGTTTTCCTCAAAACATGAAAGTTGAAGCATTATTTGAGATCTACAACTTTCATGAAGAAAGTTTTATCAAACTATGAACAGATTTTAAAGTAAAATATTGACTCTCAAAACTGTGCAGGAAACAGAAATTCCAGCACAGGATTTTCTAGAACAATATAGGAAAACTGTATTTTACACCAAACCCCAATGTTTTGATTGTGAGAACTGTTCCAATGGCAGTTTTCAGCCCTTAACAAATTTTATAAGTCAAGCAAAGGATTTTAAACCGAATTCAACAAATTTTCCAAGATAAAGGAAAAAGAGATTTTTAAAGCCAAGGTTAAGTAACAAGACAATAACGGATGGTAACCGGGAAGGATACCCGAGTTATTGGGCTTGGCTCCGAAAGCCCAAGTTTGACCATAGAAGGTTGACTTTGGTTGACCAAGTTTGACCAAGGTTTATCACCTCAAGGGTTACCCAACATAACCCAATGAGATACCAAAATTATGATGAACTAAGATCTAGGGTTATTTGTAATAACCCAATGGATTATGGACCAAGAATGTTAAGACATGGGCCCAAGGTTAGGATGGTAACCTAACCCGACCTATATGGATGTGGGCTTAGTAATGAGGTTACTTATTGTAACCAAATAAAATATCTTTTATAGAGGGGACATATAACTAAGACTAGGAATGAATGTTGGATAGGTCACCAACATTTTTCGGTAATGACCATAGACCCTTACCTATGTCCTTCATTCAAGCAGGAGGTAGCCTGCAGCTGTATCCGGACGTGGAGCAGCATAACCCTGGACATAGAAGACGAGGTAAGTACAAACCTCGCCTACAGTATGGGAAATAGTAAGCTATTTTTAAATATATGACTTAATGCCATGTTATGCTATGCAATGCTATTTATGCTATGCAATGCCATGTTATGCTATGCAATGCCATGCTATACTATGTCATGCTATGTTATGATGCTAAGTTATGCTATGTTATGTCATGTTATGCCATGTTACATCAAGTTATGCTATGTCAAGTCTCATGTGCATCATGATTATTAAGATCACATGTAAAGATTCTTAGTCTTGGAAAAATAACAAGACTAAGACTAAACCAAGTCAAGTAAGGTGTCGTACCAACCTTCTGTTGATGCAGGAGGATCATGTATGTTACAAGTTCAAGTTTATGATTATCAAACTCTCGTTGATGCGTGAGGGTAAAGTGATCATCAACCTTCCGTTGATGCGTGAAGGGTTATGTTCATGTTTTCCAGAATTGTTAAGGGCCTTGCAAACCCTGACGTTTTGAGGATGCGTGCTTTTGATACGTACACTAAGGGCCCACATGTTAAGCAAGATAATAAGTTCAAGTGCATAAAAGATTTATAATTGGACATAATTGGTTCATGCATAAGTTGTGCAATATTTCTTGTGTTTTGTGAGATTATGTTTATACTTGCTGGGCGAAAGCTCATCAGTATATTCCATACTGTAGGTAAATGCCTGCAGCTTTACTTAGTGGGCCATGGAGACGATGAAGCAAGTGAAGGGCGGTATGGGATACCACTACGCAAGATTTTCCGCAAATTGTTTAAATTATCAAGTTGTATATATATGTTTTAAAGAATATGTACAATGTTGTATATGCAATGTTTTTAAGTTGTGATTTTAAAATAAAGTTTAAAGAAAAAAAAATTTATTCCGAAATTTTCTGTAAGATTAAATATCTAAGTATAAGGTTTAAGTTAAGCAAGTATGGTAACGGCCCACGTTTACGTAAGGACGCCCCTGTGTGGAACGGTCGGGGCGTTACAATTGGTGTAAGCTAGTAACACTTTTTGCAGATTTTATTTTCGTTTCACCCAACCGTAGGTTGATGTTTCCGTTGTATGGATTACAATTTGTTCGGAAGTTGGCAATGCCCTCTTGCAGTTGCTATTTTTCTTATATTAGATGTGCTCAAAACCAAATTTTAGATTAAAGAAATAGATCTTACGTCCCATCGAAGAGTTTGTGATAGCTTCTTTCGACAAACTCCAGGATTGCCTCCGACGAAGGATGGCATAGCAAGATTCATGGAGTTACTTGCAGAAATAAGGTTGTTAACTTATTTGATATTTTGCCGCTCTCGGCCCTCCTTAACTTGGTTAAGAAGTTTTTTTGTGTCAATTAAGTGGTTTAACCACTATGCGTGATTCCTATGGAGTTGGCGTTCTTGTTCTGATCAACACCTTTTCTCTTTCTCTTTCTTTTCCTGCAAGACATGTGTACTGAAATCTACGCTGAAATTTTATCCTGAAATAGCCTAAATTGTGTTGTTAGTACATGCATTTTGTGTTAAATGGTCTTTAAATGATACGGTGAGCCTCCACCAATTCCTATATTTATACACTCATCAATTCATTCTTGTTTAACTTTGGTAATATAAAGGGTATTCTTCTTTGACTTGCGTTATTTCGCTTTACCAGTTCTGTTTCAAAACCCAATCCAAAGTTCTTTCTAGCTATTTATCTTTGATCTCTAAATTTAAGTACTAGTACTTTTTATTGGTTTGTACTGCAGGAATGGAGAGCACAAGCTGCCCAAACCCGTACATTTACCTACTAATTCCTGGTATGAGAGTGATCCCTTTGTCTTCAGATTTCAATGCCATTATGTTTTGTGCACTGCAGATGTGCTCCATTTGGTGTTAAAGTTTGAGTTGGTTGACTTTTTTAAAACTAGTTATAATTTTTATAGACTTTTAAAATAAATACAAAAATTGAGATGAAAAATTTGAATTTAAGATGATTTACCAAACGGAGGCGTAGCATTAGTAATAATCACTCAGGTTTTCCAGGCCTCTTTAGTAATCAAGGTCCGTTATACTTCATGGGAACTAAACGATTATTTTCGAAGATGGGTCTAGCTTGCCATATTGCAAAAATCCACAGCGAGGTATTAAACGATTACTCCCCAGTAATTCCAGACTAAGATGTCTAACAATGGTAAAATTTGTCCGTTCTGCATTCTGGTTTCAAAGTAATTTTTTCATAAGGTTCGACTATATGTAAAATAGAATGGATATTCATCGGCGCCCTTTCATGTTTTTCTGCATTTAGGCATCTGTGGAACACAATGCTTGGGAACTTAAGCAATATATTGAGGAGCTCTACTGGGGAGCCGGCAAGCCTGTGATGCTGCTAGGGCACAGCAAAGGTGGGGGTTGATGCTGCGGCTGCGCTGTCGATCTACTGGAGTGATTTGAGAGACAAAGTTGTTGGTTTGGCGCTGGTACAAAGCCCATACGGCGGCACCCCCATTGCTTCTGATAAGCTCCGCGAAGACCAGATTGCTGACAAGGAAACTAGGAGGATAATGGAGCTTTTGATCTGCAAGTTGATCGAGGTAACGGGTTCTCAAGTATTGATGCTTTAAGTTAGTTGTTCGTTTTTTTTTTTTCCGTCGTTCAGTGTAGCAGCTGAATTTTTATATAGGGAGCATACGGGCATTGGAGGACCTCACATATGAGAAGAGGAAGGAGTTCATCATGAAGTACAAACTCCCAGAACAAGTCCCTCTCATCTCCTTCCACACCGAAGACAGCATTGCCCCAGGAGTCCTCGCGACCATGACTCACATAGCTCATGCAGAACTGCCCTGGCTTCCCCTACTGAAGTTTGAAAACGACGAGTTCAATCATTTTCCTCGAGCAGGGCCTCAGGTTCCTGTGGTGATGCCTCTATCTCCTGCCATGGCTTTGTGCGCGCTCCATCTTCAGCTCCGGTATGGGGAGAAGATTGACGGGTTGGTGACGTGCCGTGAAGCTGAAGTTCCGGGCTCGGTTGTTGTCAGACCAGATAGGAACCCCACAGAGCCAGATGCTTGTGAAATGTGTGAGGCTCTCTTGACTTTGCTTGTGGAGATTGGGAAGATGAAGCAGCAATCTGAGAAGCAGCTAAGAAGCTAAAAATACTTGAACAAGAAGTTTTTCTTTCTTTTTCTTTTGTTTGGCGTCTAAATTGTTTTTTATTGTTCTATTTAGGAGAATATTTATTATTCAAAAACACGAATTGAAAGCAAATTTGATGCTTATGCATGCCTAGTTTTATTCATGGCAAAGATCTTTAAACATACATCTAGTTAAGCCGCTTTCCCTTCAGATCATGATTTACCCATAATATGATACCAAAATGTAAACTCAAAACACATGTTTTAAGGGACATGTTAATGGATGGGAGATGGATTTTGAAGTTTAATGTGACATAGTGTAATTCAGTACAGAATGTTTATGGGACTCACTTTGTATGTTTAATGTATTTTTGTTATTATTATTTTATTAAAATAAATCTTTTTTTTTTTTTAAATCAAAATACCCCTAATTAAAGGCATGTAGAGTTCACATAGATGGCTGTTAGGGTTTTGTCCTTATTTGCACCCTTTTATGAGTTTGGGGTCCTTTTAATAATGGCAATAATACAAAATCCAGAGACCAATTGGCATATTCTTAAAAACACAAGAGCTATTTTGGTTCAAATCTCCCGTTTAATTTCTGGTACTCAAATAATGTCCAACCTAGATACCAGAGTAGATCTACACTAAAAAAGACAAAGAATACTAGACATGAAAACAAATATCTCCATACACTTATTTAACTAAAACCTTCTAAAAGTAAAAAAAGTCAACGTACTCTTCTATTCTAGTCTCCCCGAGAACCACTACTGGAAAACAAGACCCCTTGTTCTGGTTCTATACCAAACAAGACCCCTTGCCGTCGAACTTATCATTTCTTTTAGTCATCGACTACGTCTATATATTTGAAGAAAACTATGTCATGTTATTTATAAAATTTGAAATGTTTTATAATCGATTTTTTTATCTTAAAATTTAATTTTATTCAATGATATATTAAAATAAAATTTGTTAGATATCGTTCGATATATTAAAATTGGATAAAAAATACGGATTTGAGATATTTATCTTAAAATATGACGTGTAAACTAAAAAAGTAGGGACCACCATTCGGAGCCACATCCTTTTTCCCCTCTCTCCCCCTATCCCTCCAACACTTTTTCGACACGTCAGCCTCAGCAGAAGAGCCACTAAGAGAGAAAATAACGGCGTCTTGCCCTTTTTTTAAAAAAAAAAAATTTTTCGTTCTTCCTATGTTTGTCTCCCCTGTGTAATTTACTCCTTGTCTCTAGCCGTTGTAATAAATCCCCTGTAACTTTTTTTTTTTTTTTAATATTTTGATTACCCATCTTTCACTCAACAGATGGGTTTTCTTCATTCACCAAATAAAATAAAAAAAGATGGGTTTGTCTTCTTCCATTTCCCCCTTGATTCCTGATTGTTGGATTTATATTTTCAAATATATTTATATATATTCATTTTTAAAATTTTTGGGCTCTCTTGGATGGCTTCTGGTTGTGTCTATGTCGCTTTTGTGAAGCTAGTTGCTTCTTCTTTGTTCCGTTAATAAAAGCTTTTTCACAAATTAAAAAAAAAAAAATCTGATATGTTTCTTTCATGGTGTGAGAAATAGAAGAATAATTGAATCTGAGAAAAAGAAAAGATAATGGAAGACGGAGGAGGGACTGTTGGTATTTTTCTGGTTGTTGGGATAGATTTTTGGAGGTTCAAAAGTGATGTTTGTGCAATTAGAAATTTGAAGAGAAATGATGCTTCATTATTATGGTGTTTGGGAATCTGTAAGGTTTAATCGATGGAGAGGGAGACTGATTGAACGGTTTACGGTTTTTTATTTGGAGGGGTAAAGATGTGAGAGTCAGAGCAACATGGAGAAAGAGGAGAACAGACTTAAAATAAAAATACAAATAAAAAAAAAAGGAGAAAGATCAAAGTTCTATCGTCAATCAACTCTCGATCTAATTTCTCTCTTTTCTAATTAAACTGTCCCTCTCGTATTTTTCTGCTCAGATCTTTAAGGCGGTTGCTTCTGGGTTTCTTCTGAGGATCTTCTGAGAACCTTAATGGAGGCTCATCAACACCCCGGTGCCTCATATTGATAAGAGAGGAAGGAACACGATGGAAAGAGGCAGAGAAAGTAGAAGAACGTTGATGTGGAGGAAACCGCTCCAACAATTCTCGCTTTAAAAAAAATCTCTAGTTATCTTGTGTCTTCTCTCTCCTTATTCAGCACACACACAAACATCTTCATCGCCGTCGACGAGCTCAGCTCAGGTCAGCTGATCAATTCAGCATCTGTGTCAGTGTGTCTCTCTCCCTCTCTTTCGCCAATCGAAACCGACCAAAAAAAAACTGCTCATCAGCGTCGTCGGGAGATTTTACGAGAATGTCTTCCTCTAGATTGACTGATGGCGTGGTTGATCAGCTGGCATTGGATCACGACATTGATCAGTCTGGGCTCGATTCTACTCTCTACAGATCTGCAGCAAACGGAAAAATCGACGACTTTAAGGATAATAAAGATCTGCTTCTTGACCAATTATTGACTCCAAACAAAAATACAATACTGCATATCCATATCACATCTGCCAAGACCGATAGAAAAACTGATGCACAAACACAGTTTGTGGAAGAGATCCTCAAGTTGTGCCCGGCTCTGTTGCTTCAGACCAATGCGAAGGGCGAGACTCCCTGTAACGCCCCAACCTACGTAGGGTAGTTACCATACATACTTGGACTTATAACACTGCTTAAACTTTCTTGGAAAATCGAGAATAAATTTTTTTTGTCAAACTTACATATAAAATAGAGTTACTCATATGGAAACTTATCATGCATACATACTAAGATAAAAACATACATACTTCTTACAAAATTGTTCGAGTCTTTAAATCCTTATATTTTTATACAACGAGTCTTTCTTTAAAATATATATATATATATTTAGACTTAACATAGCTTGCGGAAAATGTTGCGTAGTGGTATCCCACACTGCCCTTCACCCGCCGCATCATCCCCCTGGCCCACCATTTAAGCTGCAGGCCTCTTACCTACAGTATGAAATATACTGATGAGCTTTCGCTCAGCAAGTACAAACATAATCTCACAAAACATAAGAAATATCGTGCAACTTATGCATGAATCAATTATGAATATTTTATGACCAATTATTGACTTGAACTTATTATCTTGCTTAACATGTGGGCCCTTAGTGTACGTACCAAATGCGCGCAAGCCTCAGAATGTCAGGGTTTGCAAGGCCCTTAACAATTCTGGAAAACATGAACATAACCCTTCACTTATCAACGGGAGGTTGATTATCACTTTACCCTCACGTATCAACGAGAGGTTGATAATCATAAACTTGATCTTGAAACATACATGATCCTCCTGTATCAACGGGAGGTTGGTACGACACCTTACTTGTCTCGGTTTAGTCTTAGTCTCGTTATATTTCCAAGACTAAGAATCTTTACATGTGATCTTAATAGTCATGATGCATATGAGATCAGACATAGCATAACTTGATGTATTATGGCTTAACATGACTTATCGTATCATAACATGGCATGACTTTAGCATAACTTGGCATCATACATGACATAACATATCATAACATTGCATGACATAGCATAACATGTAATTATGTCATAAATTCGAAAATAGCTTACTACTTTCCATACTGCAGGTGAGGTTTGTACTTACCTTGATTACTATGTTCACTAATGTGTCGCTCCAAGTCCGGACACTACATAAGTAAGAATTAAAAATGTTGGGGATCTAACCAACATTTCAACATAACCCTAATTATTAACTTATCTTAGTATAAAAATATCAACACATAGTATAAACTTTAAAACTTTACTATTTTATTTATTTATTTATTTTTTTAAAACCTTGAATTCTGAAAACTGTATTTGAAATCAATCCTTAAATTTGATCCTTTTCTGTTTTGAATTTGAAAACATTTCCTTCATGAAAGTTGTAGACCTTGAAGGTTCCTACAACTTCTGTTTTTAACTTAAAATCCAAATCTAACCCTAACATACTTGTTTTTGCCTTAGAAAATTCTTCGACCATTTTCCTTAACTCTGATTTTGGTCTCGGGTTTTTATAAAAAACGAAAGTCTTAGAGGCCTTATTTTCAAAAACAGTCCACGGCGACCCCTAGGATTTTCCCTCCTCTACAACTTTGTAGTTTTGATCTTTTTAAGATTCGGCCTTTAAGGGCCTCAAAATTCACTTTTCAAAATACTGTCCAGTTTACCCCGAAATTGGCAGTTTTCATTCGGTTTGGTTTTTAGGTAATCTAACGTGCACACTACCTCAAACGGATACCCCGTGAGCCTATTTCAAGCATGCAGGTGTTACCTAACCATTTCATACTCATATAACTTTTTAAAACAAAAATCTTAAACTTGTATAAAATCCTAATTCGAAACTAGCATATCAAACCGAATGCTATCAACATAGTTTATAAATCTAAGCAATCATAACTCATGCTTATACAAAACATCACACTCTTAATCCTCTTAACAAAAACGTGAATGAAAACTGGAGGTTAGAAGGGTTTACCTCAAGCTTCACAAGACAATTCTAGCTTAAGGTTTTGGTGGTTTTCTTTTTCACTAGACCAATACTAACAAAACCAAATCTGTTTTCAGTGTTCCTTCATATTTTTGGTCGGCTCCTAAAGAAGAGAAAGGCCAGAGAATGAGCTGCCAATCTAAGGTTTTATTGTCCAAAGGCTTATAATTGCTCATACCACTACCTATTTATAGGTGAGAGAAAAGAAAATTCATTTAGAATTTCCTTTAATACTAGAATTGCTTATAACCTCCCATAGATAACATTTTTGTTTCCAAGTCCCATGAGGTGGCCGGTTAAGAAGGCTCTAGATGGCCAATTAATCAAAGCTAAAGGTTGGCTCATCAAAGCTAGACACATGAGGTGTCTTTTCCTTGTGATGGCCGGCCATGAGGTGGCAGCACGAACTTGATTTAATCAAGCCAAGCAAGCAAGGCTATAAGCTTGCTCACCTAAGCTATATACTACACTTGTCATCTCTCAAAAGCTTTGAGAAAACTCTTAATTCTAAGCTGCAAATTAATTCCCAAGAGTAACATATTTACTCATTTGAACCATGTGGTGGCCGGCCATGATGAGTCAAGTGATAGGTGTTTGCTTGAGATTTATTCTTAACCAAGTAAGCTAAGCTATTAAGCTTACTCACTAAGTCTAAGATCATGATGTGTCAAGCTCTTAAGAAGCCCTTGACTCCATATTTGCATTAGAGTTCATAACCTTAACATATTTGCTTATCTACCCTAGAGGTGGCCGGCCATGGAAAGTACAAATGGAAGAAAATGGTTAGGCCAATTAAGTTAACAAATCCTAGTTTACTTCCTTGGTTTTTAATATAACTATGGTAACTAAATTTGTAACCAATCATTGACTTAGTTGTATTTGAATGCTTAGTAAGAAAAATCTGTCATAATTTTTCTTGAAATTCCTATAAGGTGGCCAACCAATTTGCTAAATGTGCAAGTTGCAAGATGTAACATAACTTAGTAAGCAAAACTACTTTGCTTATTAGGCAAAGCTAAAATTGTGAAGTATCAATTTCTAATGAACTTCAAATTTTTATACTTTGCCTATTGGTCCTTAAGAGCAAAATATTTGCTCATTAACCCTTGAAGTGACCGGTCCCATTGTGCACAAATGTAAGCAAATGATTGGTCAATTTTTGAACCAATCAAACTTAACTTAATTCCTTGGTTTCCAACTAGGTTAACCTAATTTTTTTTTTACAAACAAATCATCATAAACTAAATTGAACTAGAAAATCTAACTAGAAATAGCCTTAGTTCCATAAATTTACAAGTTTATCTATCGAACCACAATTTTCCCAAAATTTGCACTTGGGCCTCTAAAGGCAAAAGCATTTGCACTTTAGTCCTTGTGAGGTGGCCGACTATAGTGATAGCATTTGACCTCCAATTCTTGCTTAAACAATCACTCAACACTATCTTAATTTTCTTAAAATCCATAACCATTCGCTTTTCTTAAAATTACATATTGGCCTCTAAAGACAAAACATTTACATTTTAGTCCTTAAAGGGCGACCGGTTCTCAAAGTGACATTTGACATTCTTTTTAGGACAAGGTGTCACCTATTAAGACCTTACTTGGCTTAACTCCTAAATGCAATTCATTTCCATACTGGCATACATATTCAGATACTGTTTTCAACTGATAACAGTATACTTGCACTGGACCATTATCCAGAACTTATCTGAACTGCGTCTAGGGTTCTCTTAATTTTGGAAACTACTAACAGAGAATCATAAATCATAGATTTGCCTTTTACTATAAAAAGGTCTTTCATAGATAAATTATCGAATCTTTCAACCAAGAATTCGATAATTTTACTGATAAAACATAACACATTTACATTCATAGCACATAAACATTTCTAATTACAAACTTTGATTGTTCACAATAGAAATCAAAATTTGTAAACAAGCTGGTCATTACACTCCCCTGCATCTAGCAGCAAGGTACGGCCACAGGCGCATAATGGAGTTACTTATTGAGCGTGCTAAAGCTGGTCACATAGACCTTGAGAGCGGTAACCAGGCTGCCAAAGAGATGCTTAGGGCAACCAACAAAGAAAACGACACCGCTCTTCACGAGGCTGTGCGATTTGGGCATCTTCAAGTTGTACGGATTTTGACGAAGGAGGACCCTGATTTCTCATATTCACCTAATAAATCTGGCGAGACACCGCTTTACATTGCTGCCGAGAGAGGATACAGAAAATTGGTGAGTGAAATATTAAACAACTGCTCATCACCAGCCACAGATGGCCCCAACAACAGAACTGTACTGCACGCTGTCACGATAGCTGGAGATAAAGGTAAGCTGGACTTTCCATATGCTTGTGATTTTTTTTTATTTTTTATTTTTTATTTTTTTTGCCCCCCCTGAGAAAACATGCTTGATATTTGAGAATTGACGTGTTAATTGCTAAGGATACTACTTTCTTTTGGCAATTTATCATAAAAACGTGACTTCCCTCTGGTTTTATAAGTTACAACATTTTTTTTGTAATTTATTTTCTGAAATTGGGATTACAATGTTATTATTATTTCCTTTTGAAGTGATCAACACTTCAATGATTAATTTTAGCTGAAAAATAAAATCTTCAGGAATTAATTCTATAGTTGTAGTTACTATAAATATAAATCGAGAGACGTAGTTATTAAACTTGTGCGGTTGTGCCTTCCCACCTCGTTTCGAGTTAGCTGGGTTTTCTTAATGAGTTTTCATCTTCAGAAATGACAGGAGAAGTTTTGGGAAGATGGAGGACTAAAGACCTTACTAGGAAAGCAGATGATCAAGGTTGGATTCCGCTGCACCATGCTGCATACCACAACTGCGTGGAGGTCATAAAGCTGCTCGTAAAACATGACAAACGTACAGCCTACATGAAGGATGAAGAAGGGATGACAGCTCTTCATGTTGCAGCTTCTCGTGGCCATGACAAATCAATAAAGGAAATCATATCATGTTGTCCGGATAGCAGTGAATTAGTTGATAATAAAGGCCAGAACATTCTGCACCATGCCATGGATAGTGGTAGATAGGATGGCATTCAACAATCAAAACCAGAATTCTGTTGACATCGTCTCAACACTATACACAGGAGATAATATACGAAAGGTAATGCTGTCATAAAGTTATTGATTTTGAATTGTCTCTGGTGGATCCACCATTGGAATTGGGGGCAGCTGCCCCCGACCAAGGGGCTTCATTGTAATTTAGCCCCAATAAGTTCATGGTTTGTCCCCCGTAAAAATTTTCAAATTGCAACATTATTTGCACAAATTATTATAAAAATGTTTCATATACATTCCAAATCTTGACTTATAGCATACTTATATTTCAAACATAAAATGATAAATAAAACAAAAGTCAAACACACTATTGTATAAATTCATGTATTTGCTAACTTCAAACTTTAAAAAATAAATTAAGTTCAATACAAACTTAGTTTATAGCTTTCAAACTAAACTACATTACAGATTTGGTTCACTTTAAATAATAACAGAAAAATACAAAGATATATACATATATATTATTTAAAAGAAAAGAAAAGATTAAAAAAATATTGAAAAAATAGACAAATAGTTTTAAAATATAGTTATATTGTTATTTTAATTTTAATTTTTTGATTGATTCCTACCCCTACAAAAATTTATTACTCGGCCTTACCGCTTGACAGAAAAAGAAAAAGAAAAAGAAACAAACGTTATTTATCTTTTAATATCTTGTAATTTGTTCTTATTCATAAAGTATACCTTTCAATTTAAAGTTTTACTTTTTTATTTGATCAAATTACGCTTAATATATCCTTTCTTAGTCAACACTTACTTAGGATTGCTAGTAAATACCAGTATAGTTGGGATGTGCAAGTTTTCTCAAATGTTAGTTGTCTGCTTGTATCATTTTGTAAAAGAAATATTAAAATAGAAGGTGAGCTCCACCCACTGATAAGTAAACTGAAGTATAAATATTTGTGGATGGGAACTTCTCCATATCATATCTAATCTTGTTTTTATTTTTCATTTTTTATTTTTGAAAGTCATGTCATATCTAATATTATCTACGTCATTCCTTCTCTTTCAATTGTTAATAGTTCTACGTCTATATGCATTTTATGAATATATTTTTACATGAGAAATGTTCTTGGACTGCGTTCCTAGTACTGGAATGGATCTGTTACGAGTTGGTTCATTTTTGAATTAGCATGCAGACTTATTTTGAACTAACAGAAATAAAGTACATGCTATTTACCCTTCCAAGATCTTTTGAGGACGTATCTGATGCCACAGGACTAATGGTTTGTTATTGGACCGTTCTTTCAATGATATCATACACAGTGGGGGCGATATGATCAAATATTACAATTTGAGAAATAGACTTTTTTTTTTTTTTTTTTAAAGAGAAGAGAACTACTTAGTATTATATCAGCTCAGTTTTCAATATCCATAACATATATTTCTTTTCATTTATGAATTTGTGTATAAACTCGTAGAACCCCAGTTTCCATACAATACAGACCTAACTCTATATATAATTGACTGCACAGCAAAATAAAAAAAGGAGGTTGACAAAACTACTAGGCCTAAGGTCCACTCTCCGTATGGCAATGACCCTTAAAAAAGACCCTGCCGGCCGGGAAAAAACTGTGGAGGACTACTTCCGGACAGTCCTTGGGGAAGGTACGTCAGGTCTACTGGTAGTGGCTACACTCATCGCGACAGTTACATTCGCAGCAGGTTTCACGTTACCAGGTGGTTTAGTGAGTAATGAAGGCCCACTGCAAGGCTCTGCAATTCTAAGATCAAAGGCATCATTCAAGGCGTTCATGATAGCAGACACCATAGCCCTTGTACTCTCTACTGCAACTGTCTTTACCATCATGTTCTTGATAGTACGCCGGAGCAAGTCCAGGAAGCTGAATTACTATAAGTTATCTTTCTTACTAACGACTTGGGCCATGGCAGCAATGGTGATCGCATTTGTCACGGGCACATACGCGGTGTTAGAACATAGCAAAGCACTTGCAGCTACCACTTGTTTTATTGGCTCATGTTTCTTCATTTTGCTTCTACTAATATCCGGACTATTTTTCTAACCTGTCTACGAAAATGTGGTGCTGATTGATACTGCTAGTAGGATTATGCTCTTTACTGCATATATGCATGAATTTTCAGATGAGTTAAATACATTGATATTTTTCTTCCGTTTATTTATATATACCCTGTTTTTCTTTCCCCTTTATGTTGTTTTCCCACAAAACTCTCGAATGAATAGGATATCTTTTCATATCCTACCTTAGAATTCTCCAGCGTCTCTTTAAGAATCCCGTTTGAAGGTTTTTGTTCCCCTTAAGTTTTCATAGATATATTGGAGTTACAAAACAATGGAAATTTTAGCTCAGTAATAGTGTTTTCTTTTGTTTGGGCAATTCTCTAGAAATGTTGCAATGAAATTCACTGTTTCTGCTTACTTGGATTCCTAGATTGGAAGAATTAAAGGGACAGTTATAATATGTCCAGAATCAAATATCCGAAATCTATTCAAGTGAACAACTATTCCTTACTCCTTAGAAATCTCAAAAACATATGTTTTTAGTTTTGTAGTGTCTTTATATCTCTCTTGGTGAATATCTAAGTTTGCGGATTTCCCAGTTTGATATGACTATTGCTTTCGTGGGAATATTTGCCAAAATGACAATCTCATAAATTGAAATTAATAAAATAACCTTATTTCATTTTAACATAGGAACAACCACGGTCGTTCTTAGTCATTCGAAATCATTTTGCTAATAAAAATTTTTAGAAGACTATTTAACAAAAAAAAATAAAGTGTTTGAGTCATTTTGCTAATAGACTATTGCTTCGTGCTTTTGTTTTAAATATTGATCCTTTCATCAGGTCCATGACAATGCTCTGAAAAATACAACATCCTCAAATTTGTCTCATCAATGGACTTCTTCTTAGTTCGTTGTATTATTGGGGTAAGCCAGTAACACTTCTGCATATTTTATTTTCGTTTCGCCCAACTGTAGGTTGATGTTTCCGTTGTATGGATTACAATTTGTTTGGAAGTTGGCAATGTCCTCTTGCAGTTGCTATTTTGTCTTACATCAGATGTGCTCAAAACCGACTTCGTAGATGAAAAAAATAGTTCTTACGTCCCATTGAAGAGTTTGCGATAGCTTCTTTCGGCAAACTCCAGGAATGCCTCCCACGAAGGATGGCTCTCCTTACCTTGGTTAACAAGTTTTTTGTGTCAATGAACTGGTTTAACCACTATGCGTGCTTCCTATGGAATTAGCGTCCTTGTTCTGATCAACAGCTTTTCTCTTTCTCTTTCTTTTCCTGCAAGACTTGTGTACTGAAATCTACTCTGAAATTTTATCTTGAAGTAGCCTAATTTGTGTTGTTAGTACATGCATTTTGTGTTAAATGGTCTTTAAATGATACGGCGAGCCTCCACCAAATCCTATATTTATGCACTCATCAATTCATTCTTGTTTCACTTGGGTAATATAAAGGGTATTCTTCTTTGACTTACGTTATTTCGATTTACCAGTTCTGTTTCAAAATCGATCCTAAGTTCTTTCTAGCTGTTTATCTTTGATCTCTGAATTTAATTACTAGTACTTTTTATTGGTTTTTACTGTAGGAATGGAGAGCACAAGCTGCCCAAGCCCGTATGTTTACCTACTAATTCCCCGGTTTAAGAGCGATCTTGTTGTCTTCAGATTTCAATGCCTATTTGTTTTGTGCACTGGAGATGTAGCATTAGTAATAATCACTCCGGTTTTCCAGGCTTCTTTAGTAATCATGGCCTGTAATACTTCGTGGGAACTAAACCGATTCTTTTCGAAGATTGGTCTAGCTTGCCATATTGCAAAAATCCACAGGGAGGTATTAAACGATTTCTCCCAGTAATTCCAGACTAAGATGTGTAACAATGGTAAAATTTTTCCATTACTGCGTTTTGGTTGCAAAGTAACTTTCTCATGAGGTTCGACTGTTTGTAAAATAGAATGGATATTCATTGTCGTCCCTTTAATATTTTGAAAGACAAAATCGTCGCTGGTTTGGCGCTGGTACAAAGCCCGTATGGTGGCACCCTCATTGCTTCTGATACGCTTCGCGAAGGCCAGATTGCTGACAAGGAAACTAGGAGGATTATGGAGCTTTTGATCTGCAATTTGATCAAGGTAACAGTGTTCTCAAATATCGATAGTTTAAGTTAGCTGTTCGTTTTTTTTTCCGCCGTTCAGTGTAACAGCTGAATTTTTATATAGGGCGACATATGAGGACGTTACATATTAGAAGAGGAAGGAGTTCATCATGAAGTGCAAACTCCCAGAACAAGTTCCTCTCATCTCCTTCCACTCCGAAGCCAGCATTGCCCCGGGAGTCCTCACGGCCATGACTCATATAGCTCATGCAGAACTGCCCTGGCTTCCCCTACTGAAGTTCGAAAACGAAGAGTACGATGATTTTCCCTGAGCAGGGCCTCAGGAGCCTGTGGTGATGCCTCTATCTGCTACCATGGCTATGTGCGCGCTCCATCTTCAGCTCCAGTATGGGGAGAAGAGTGACAGGTTGGTGACTTGCCGTGATGCTGAAGTTCCGGGCTTGGTTTTTGTCAGGTCAGATAGGAAGCTTGACCACGCCTGAATGGTTTACTCAGCATCAAAGAAGAACCCCACAGAGCCTGATGCTTGTGAAATGTGTGACGCTCTCTTGACTTTGCTTGTGAAGATTGGGAAGATGAAGCAAGAAGAAATGGAGCAAAGCTAAGAAGCTAAAACAACCTTTTGAAAGGAAAGATTTTTTTTCCCCCCTCCTCTTTTGTTTAGCATCAACATTGTTTTTCACTGTTCTTGTTACGAGTATACTTTGTTCTTCGTAAGCAAAAATTGGAAACAAATCTTCGATGGTCATCTATATATATACATATATTTTTTTTTAATTTGAGGTAGTAGATTAGAACTCTTCACCTTGTATTAAAGTCGGTGCATAATTATCTTTTGAATTTGAGGTAGAAGATTAGAACTCTTCACCTTGTATTAAAGTCGATGTAGAATTATCATTAAGCTATACCTGCAACCAAATATATGCCTCTTTCTGTTCTTAGTTCTTGGATCATTCATCAAGAATAGTAATATATTTATTGACACATTTTATAACTTTTAAGTAATATATTTACCTACAAAGTAAATGATTTATTTACCTACAAAGTAATATATTTAACGTAAAAAAAATGACAAAAACAATAATAAGAAAAAAAACTCTAAATAGGGGTAAAACCGATAACATACTATAAGAAAAAGAAAAGCAACTAAAAAAGAGGTGTAAAATGATAATAGTACTATTTGGACAGCCTGTAGTTTCTACATAATAAGGGTAAAAAGGTCAACTCACTATAGATAAAGGAAAAATAACTAAATCAGAGGAGCAAAAAAAGACTCTGCACTGTAGACAAACAGTAAAATATGTAAGGATAAAACTGTCCTTTCACTGTAGATCAGCCAAATTCAGCAAATGGGATATGGGCAAAATCGAAATTTGACTGTAGAGAAAAGTAACACTATGCATTACTGTAGTAAAAAGCATAATAGCAATACTGTAGATTACTGTAAAAAAGTTAATGTACGGTGCTATGCGGTATTGTAGCTAAACCGGTAAAAAAAAGGCAAAAAAACATTGTAGAATACTGTAGAAAAAACAGTAAAAAGTATACGGTATATTTATATAATAATAAAGTGTGAACAATTCTCGCTTTAAAAAAATCCCTAGTTATCTTGTGTCTTCTCTCTCCTTATTCAGCGCGCACACACACACATCTTCATCGCCGTCGACGAGCTCAGCTCAGGTTAGCTGATCAACTCAGCATCTGTGTCAGTGTGTCTCTCTCTGTCTCTTCGCCAACTGAAACCGACCAAAAAAAACTGCTCATCAGCGTCGTCGGGAGATTTTACGAGAATGTCTTCCTCTGGATTGACTAATGGCGTGGCTGATCAGCGGGCATCGGATCACGACGTTGATCAGTTTGGGCTCCATTCTACTCTCTACAGATCTGCAGCAAACGGAAAAATCGACGACTTTAAGGATAAAAAAGATCTGCTTCGTTACCAATTATTGACTCCAAACAAGAATACAATACTGCATATCTATATTACGTCTGCCAAGACAGCTGAAAACGCTGATGCGAAACCAGAGTTTGTGGAAGAGATCCTCAACTTGTGCGGCGATCTGTTGAGTCAGACCAATGCGAAGGACGAGACTCCCCTGCATCTAGCAGCAAGGTACGGCCACAGGCGCATAGTGGAGTTACTTATTGAGCGTGCTAAAGCTGGTCACGAAGACCTTGAGAGCGGCAACCAGCCTGCCAAAGAGATGCTTAGGGCTACCAACGAAGCAAACGACACCGCTCTTCACGAGGCCGTGCGATTCGGGCATCTTCAAGTTGTGCGGATTTTGACGAAGGAGGACCCTGATTTCTCTTATTCAGCTAATAGATCTGGTGAGACACCGCTTTACATTGCTGCAGAGAGAGGATACCGACAATTGGTGAGTGAAATATTAAACAACTGCTCATCACCAGCCACAGATGGCCCCAAGAACAGAACCGTACTGCACGCGGTCACAATAGCTGGAGATAAAGGTAAGTGGGACTTTCCATATGCTTGTGAATTTTTTTTATTTTTTTAATTTTTGCCCCCCTGAGAAAACATGCTTGATATTTGAGAATTGGTGTGCTAATTGCTAAGGATACTACTTTCTTTTGGCAATTTATCATAAAAACGTGACGTCTCTTTGATTTTACAAGTTACAACATTTTTTTTAATTTATTTTCTGAAATTGGGATTACAATGTTATTATTATTTTCTTTTGAAATGATCAACACTTCAATGATTAATTTTAGCTGAAAAATAAAATCTTCAGGAGTTAATTCTATAGTTATAGTTACTATAAATATAAATCAAGAGACGTAGTTTTTAAACTTATAGGAAAGAATCATAAACTCTAATAACTTGTAAAAAAAGAATGGCTGATTCTTATTCATATTTTCGGTTACGTCTTTAACGTAATACGAACTGAAGTTCTGTTCAATTTTATAACTATGAATCTGTAACGACCCGCCTAGCACAGGCCGTTACCATACATACATACTTATCTTCTCGTACATACTTACATACTTATTAAACACAGCGGAAATTTTTTTTTTTTTTTTTATATGGTATACGAGTGCAACATATAAAAGTGTCTTTATCAAAATATTTACCATAACATAATTACGTAAAGGACAAAACGCGTAGCGGCTACATTTCCCACATTTCACAGTTTGCCCCGCCATGCCTTTCCATCTTGCATCAACCATTGCTGACGGTTGCTTACCTACAGCATAAACGTAAGACAGTGAGCTTTCGCTCAGCAAGTACAACCTCCTATACCGCGACATAAACAAACATGATCTAATCTTTCACATACTAACTTAACTTACCATAACATATCGTACATATCATGACTTCCTTTTCATAGCATAACATATATCATAATGCATGGTCCATTTATGCTTATTTTATGCTCAATTCATGCTTAACTTACTTTCATTTTTTATCTTACTTATGGGCCCCTTACTTGTGTGTATGTACCGGGCGCGCGACTATGGAGTGGTTGGGGCGGCCAACCATTTCTAACTCAAACCATAGTCCAACCCGACCTTACTCGGGTCGGTACAACACAGGCGACTTGCTCGCCATCTTACTTTCCTTTCATCTTATCATGTCATACTTGATCTTATTTTATAAGATTTTGTGAACATGCTTCGTGCTCTCATACTTCCATGATTCATGTAATCATAACATAATATTCATCATAAACATACATTAACTTATCATACTACATAACCTAGCATACAACATATGACATATTGCATAGCATATCAATAACATAACATAACAACAATAACATTACTTAGCGCTAACAATATAACATAGCAGCAACAACAACATAACATAGCATCAATAACAACATAGCATAGCATCAACAACCGCATAACATACATCCCTAGCATACATCTAACATACTTGGGCAAGTACCACAACAAAGCCTATGCTGTAGGCGGTGGTTGTACTTACCTCTCTTGCTATGTCCTGCGTTATGCTGCTTCTTCTCTGAGTACAGCTGCAGGTTCTCTCCTGCTCCATGAAGGACATAGGTGAGGTTCTTAGTTAGTGTTGCAGAATGTTGATACTCTAATCAACATGCTTACATAATCCTAATTGTATGTCCCTGATACTAGATGTCTTACTGGGTTATAGGTAGTAACCCTATTATTAATAGAACCCAATATGAATTAATTCTTTAAGAGGTTACGTTGGATAACCTCATGTGCTAAACCATATACATACTATCAGGGTTCGATTACTTTCCTAACCTTGGGCTTTATCATAATTATTGGGTTTCCTTAATTAACCCTATATCTTAGCCCAATTTTATTACTCTTGGTATCCTTTAGGGTTATCTTGACTAACCCTTAAGGTTAATTATAATTAAACTCTTGATCAACCAAAGTTAACCCTATATGGGTTAAACTTGAGCTTTAGGCTTTGGCCTAGTAACTCGGATATTACATCCGGTTATTACCCGTAATCATTTTTGCTTACCCAATTTGGTTTAAAAATCCATTTTCCATTTCTTTGGAAACTTAGGTAATTTTAACTTCAAAAATCGTTTACTTAACTCATAAAAATTCATATCCTTAAGATAGGTTTTTGTAAAATCATTTAGGACTGGAAAATGCCTTTGAAATGGTTTTCCTAGTCAAAACAGTGGTTTTGGAAAAGATATAATTTTTCTGAACTGTTTTTAGAAAATCCTGTGCAGGAATTTCCTATTCCCTGCACAGTCTTTATAAAACCGTGTCAGTTTAAAAATGAATTCCGATTTTGAAAACGTTGTCTTCACGAAAGTTCTATCTCTCGTAAAATCCTAAAACTTTCGTGTTTTGAGAAAAATCCAGTTCTGCTTATATTTGCGTCAGTTTTTTGTTTGAAACTGGCTGATCCTGTAATCTGGGTCTGGGCAAACCAGCCACGGGTTTTTGTAAAAACAGAGACCATTGGAGTCTCATTTTGGGATTCTTCCTGCGCTGTCCTCTAGGAAAAACCCTTCTGAACAACTTTCATGTTTTAAGTTTTACCCAGTTCTGCCTCTAAAGGCCTTAAATTTCCACTTTCCCGAAACTGGCCAGTTTGGAATCCGAATTGGCAGTTTCGGTTGTTAAGTCCGGTTTACGTCCTATTTCGCGGATTCTAACTTGACCGACCACTTCGGGAGCTTACACAGCAAACATGCAGCGTTTCTAACATCCCACATATTCAATCATGCTAACCCAACGTGTCCATGCAGCCCTAAACCGAATCTCCTAATCTAGGGTTGCATGGTTCTATCTTTGCATCACATTCATACATACACCAAAACATTCAAATTTAAACTAGCAACCTAACATGAACTGTCTAGGGCTGATTTGTTCAAAATCAGGGGACATACCATTCGTTCATCATCTAGCATGCAACCTATCAATCAACAAACATAATCAAGAAACAATTAACATAATTGAACCAACCACCCTTAAACACTAAATCAAGCATTACCTAACTAATCTAGAGCATGGAATTTAAATTAAGCTTATGCTCTTACAAATTTCAACTTGAAATACAACTAATTCCAAATTGAAAGCTCAATTGAAAAAGGTTAGAGCTAAAGAAAATACCTTGGCTCAAGGCTAGGGTTTGGGTACCAAAAATTTCTCCTTCCCCCTAGGTCAACACAACCGGCCTCACCACTCACCTAGAGGCACCAAAAATTCTTTTGGTCACTTGGTTGGTTCACCACAAATCCGGCCACACTACCAAGGCTTTCTACCTCAAATTTTTCTCTTCCTTTCCTTTTCTCCCACAACCGGCCACTAGGCCAATGGGTCTCTAAAAATTTTCCAAACTTTTTTTCTTGGCTTTCCACTCAAAATCCGAACATTCCCTAAGCAAAACCCCTTTGGAAATTTTGATTTTTCTCTCCTCTTTCTCTCTTCCTTGGCTGCTGATTTTCAAGAAGAAAAATGGCAAGAACCTCCCCAAATTTTGAATAAAATGAATAGCAACCACCCCTATTTATAGAGGTTGAGAAACTTTGCTAAAATGCTAAAAAAGTCCCTAAAGAAGCAAAAATTTGCACAAAAGGGAGGTGAGGTGGCCGGCCACATACTTGGTGATCAAGCCAAAAATTGTTCTAGAACAAGACACTTGTCATTCAAGGCTTGGTTCATGGAATTTTGATGTCATAATTCCAAATAAGGATGATGTCATAATTTAAAAGGTATATGATGTCATCCTAAGGCCTTGTTTGGCTACTTTACTCTAAATAATCCATATTTGTGTTACACAGATATTTCCAATACTGTGTTCACTAATACACAGTACAATTCAGTACTATTTTACTCGACTGCAGTCCAAAATTTATCTGCGTAAAAATGGACTGTAAAAACTTTTTCTTATTTTTCCGAGCCCTTTTGGTCTTTAGTTCCCACTAGGTGTGCTTGATTTTCTAAGCTAGTTTTCAAAGCCTATTCATGCTATCTTAACCGTAAAGACGGTTTTCGCAATATACTTTATTTTAAAATACTGCAAAGTCACTCCTTTGACCGTTCTTGGTCAAACTTTGACTTTCTTGGTCAAAGTCAACTTTTTTTTGTCAAAGTTTGACTTTCATAAAATCATATACTTTTCGTCCCTTTTTACTCAAAAGGTCCGTTTCTAATCTACATAGTTCATTTTTGAGTTTTATTAATCTTAAAAACTCATAAAATGTAAGAGAACTCTTAACCGAGCTTCTCCTTAAATAATACCTCGAGGGTATACTTTTAATTCCTTTGAAAGGAAATAGTAACATCGGAAAATCTAGGTATTACAGAATCATTGTCAACAAAAAATTATTTTTCATTCGGGTAAAATAAAAATATTTTAAACCAGCGTCCGTTCCCGCTTTCGTAACGGCCCACTTTAAGCCGTGTGTCTATTGGATATTTTCTTCTCACTGGGCTTCTTGTGTATGGAGATATCCACAGTTTAGGAAAGGTATTTTTAGGGTTGTGCAAAAAGTTGCCCACCAAATAACCCGTCCACCCCGCTCCAACCAAAAATAACAGAGTGATATGCATAATTGCTATAAATTTAATAATTTGTGCCCACCATCATATTTATATCGTTTCATATTATTTTATCAAAAAATCAAAAGAAAAAAAATATTAAATTAACAAAAATACCCTCATCTTTTTCTTTCTTTTCTTCTCTTTTTTTTAATATTAGAATCCAAAATGAATTATATATATATTTTGTATTTTAACAAAGATGATCGGACATTTCCGACTCCGACAACGTGGTGTCGGACGATGGCTGGTGTTTGGTCCTCCGTGAAATTTTGTTAGAATCTATTTTAGATTCAAATATATATAAATATAATATATTTTAACAAAGATGACAGGACATAACTGACTTCTGTCACTAAAGAGATTCTGTTAGAATCCATTATGTTTTTTTTTTTTTTTTTTTCAATTTCAACAAAGATGATAGCATATCTCCAACTCCAGTTAACGGTGCGGTTAAGTTAGCACACTCAAATCACGAGTCGCATGACCTTTTTATCTATAAATTTAGTTAGAGACTAATGTATCATTTAGTAAAGAGTTTGGGGACCTGTAGTGCCAATAAACTTTATATTTAAAAGATTTGTTTACTGTTTAGGACTAGCGAGGAACTATTTTATAACATATGTACTCTTAGTCTTATATATTGTACAAGGGAATATATAAATTTTTGCCAAAATTTATTTTGGTTTGATTCCTACCCATGCAAAAATTTATGACTCAGGCCTTACTGCTTGACAGCCAAAAAAAAAGTAAATAATAAATAATAAAAAGAAGAAAAAGAAGATATTTACTTTTTATATCTTATAATTTACTCTTATTCAGAAAAATTTACCTTTTAGATTTTTTTTTTCTTGGTCAATACTTAATTTTAACTTAAAATACCTTTAAAATGGGTTATGTACTTTTTATACCCTACATTTTGTTTTAATTGAAAAAATATACTATGCATTTTAAAGTTCTATATTTTTATACAATTAGATTATATTTAATACATAAATCTATACTTTTTCTCGATTAATACTTATTTTGATTGCAAAAATACTATAGATTTGTGTATTAAATATAATAGAATGATATACAAATACATGATTTTAGAATGTATGGTATTCTCTCTGAATAAAAAGCAAAACACATTATGTTAAAGGTGAATAATTCAAATTTTAGTTTTTCATTATAAGGGTATTTTTGATATTATAACTTAAAATTAAGTGTTGACCTATAAAATGTATAAATTTATATATTAAATATAATCCGTTCGTATAAAAATATAAAATTTCAAAATACATCATATATTTTTTAAATAAAAGCAAAATACAATATATAAAAACATAAATAACCAAAAAAAAAAAGGACGAATATTGGAAAGCCTCCCACATAAAGCTGTTGATAAGAGTATACAGGGCATTGCCTTTTTGCAAGAGAAGTAAAAAAAAAAAAAAAAAAAAAAAAAAAAGCAAAAAAAAAAATGGTGATTTTCCCCTTTTGCCCACTATTAAAATCAGTCCTAAATTTATCAAAAAAAAAAAAAATCAGTCCTAAATCCGACTAAAAACTTTATTCCTGGTTATATGTATTTAGTAGTTTTTGAAAAATATTAGGGTATTATGTGTTATATTTTTCATGTTCTCTATTTCTCAGAAAATAGTATGCCATAGTACTGGTTGTCCTCTGTGACTGATTTCATGACACCTCTTGTGAATATGAACTTTTCTGTTCTTCTGTATTATTGCTTCCCTAATCTGCGATGGTAATGCTACTTTTGATGTATTTTTTATTTCTCTGTTCTAAAGTAGGTGCGATTTGTGTATCAAGACAAGTGCAGACACTTGTTGAGTTTTTTCCTTTGGATTTTGTTAACAAGGTTTTTAATGAGGTCTCTTTTAGAGTCAATGAAAGGATCTCAGTTGTCCCGTATGACGTCAGACTCTGCTTGCTCTTGTGGGTAGTTGCTTGGCTTTGGGTTTTTGGTTTGGCTTTTTATGGGTTGTATTTTTTTTTTTTTTTGGGTTTTATTTTAATAAATTTGAGGTGGAACTTCGTGGGGGGATTGGATTGCTAGTGAATACCAATATAGTTTGGATGTGCAAGTTTTTTCAGATGCTAGTTGTTTGCTAGTACCATTTTGTAAAAGAAATAGTAAAGTAGAAGGTTAGCTCCACCCACTGATAAGTAACCGCAGTATGAATGTTTGTGGATGGGAACTTCTTCATGTCATATCTTTTTTTTTTTTTGTTTTTTTTTCTTTGAAAGTCTTGTCATATCTAATATTGTCTATGTTATCCCTTCTCTTTCAATTGTTAATAGTTCTATGTCATATAATATATGAATATATTTTTACATGAGAAATGTTCTTGGACTCGTTCCTGGGACTGAAATGAATCTGTTACGAGCTGGTCCATTTTTTGAATATTGTATGCTGACTTGTTTTGAACTAACAGAAATAAAGTACATGCTAATGGTTTGTTATTGGACCCCTTCTTTCAATGATATCTTACACAGTAGCGGCGATATGATCAAATATTATAATATGAGAACTAGACTTTTTTTTTTTTTTAATAAATAGAAGAGAACCATTTATTATTATGTCTGGTCAGTTTTCAATATCGACATTTTTTTCTTTTCATGTATGAATTTGTGTATAAACTCCTACCCAGTTTCCAAACAATACAGACCTAACTCTATATATAATTGACTGCACAGCAATTTCGAGAAGCGATGTTGGCATTACTACTAGGCGTAAGGTCCGTTCTCCGTACAACAGTGATCCTTAAAAACGACCCTGCTAACTGGGGAAAAACTGATGAGGACTACTACCGTACAGTCGTTGAGAAAGGTACGTCAGATCTACTGGTAGCGGCTACACTCATCGCGACAGTTACATTCGCAGCAGGTTTCACGTTACCAGGTGGTTTAGTGAGTAATGAAGGCCCACTGCAGGGCTCTGCAATTCTAACATCAAAGGCATCATTCAAGGCGTTCATGATAGCAGACACCGCAGCCCTTGCATTCTCTTCTGCGGCTGTCTTTATCATCATGTTCTTGATAGTACTCCGGGGCAAGTCCAGGAAGCTGGCTTACTATAACTTATCTTTACAGCTAACGTCATCGGCCATGTTAGCAATGGTGATCGCATTTATCGCGGGCACATACGCGGTGTTAGATCATAGCAAAGCACTTGCAGCTGCCACTTGTTTTATTGGCTCATGTTTCTTTATTTTAATTCGAATAATGGGCGACGAAGAACTTATATATTACCTCTTTAAGAAAATGTGGTGCTGACTGATACTGCTAGTAGGATTATGCTTTTTACTGCATATATGCATGAATTTTCAGATGAGTTAAATACATTGATATTTTTCTTCCGTTTATTTATATATACCCTGTTTTTCTTTCCCCCTTAGTTGTATTCCTACAAAACTCTCGAATGAATAGGATATCTTTTTATATCCTACCTTGGAATTCTCCACAGTTTCTTTAAGAATCCCGTTTGAAGGTTTTTATTGTTCCCCTTAAAAGTTTTCATAGATATATTGGAGTTACAAAACAATGGAAATTTTAGCTCAGCATTAGTGTTTTCTTTTGTTTGGACAATTCTCTAGGAATGTTGCAATGAAATTCACTGTTTCCGCTTACTTGGATTCCTAGATTGGAAGAATTAAAGGGACACTTATAGTATGTCAAGAATCAAATATCCGAAATCCATTGACGTGAACAACCATTCCTTACTCCTTAGTAACCTCAAGAACATATGTTTTTAGTTTTATAGTGTCTTTATATCTCTCTTGGTGAATATCTAAGTTTGCAGATTTCCCAGTTTGATATGACTATTGCTTTCGTGGGAATATTTGCCAAAATGACAATCTCATAAATTGAAATTAACAAATAACCTTCTTTCATTTTAACATAAGAACAACCACAGTCGTTACTAATCGTTCGAAGTCATTTTGCTAATAAAAATTTTTAGAAGATTATTTAACAAAAAAAAATACTGATCTTTTTATCAGGTCCATGGCAATGCTCCGAAAAATACAACATCCTCAAATTTCTCTCATCAATGGACTTCTTCTTAGTTCGTTGTATTATTGGTGTAAGCTAGTAACACTTTTTGCAGATTTTATTTTCGTTTCGCCCAACTGTAGGTTGATGTTTTCGTTGTATGGATTACAATTTGTTTGGAAGTTGGCAATGTCCTCTGGCAGTTGCCAAATTTCTTACATCAGATGTGCTCAAAACCAACTTTGTAGATGAAAGAAATAGTTCTTACGTCCCATTGAAGAGTTTGCGATAGCTTCTTTCGGCAAACTCCAGGAATGCCTCCCATGAAGGATGGCACAGCAAGATTCATGGAGTTACTTGCAGAAATAAGGCAGCTAACTTATTTGCTATTTTGCCGCTCTCGGCTCTCCTCGGCTCTCTTTAACTTAGGTTAAGAACTTTTTTGTGTCAATTAACTAGTTTAACCACTATGCTTGATTCCTATGGAGTTAGAGTCCTTGTTCTGATCAACACCTTTTCTCTTTCTCTTTCTTTTCCTGCAAGACTTGTGTACTGAAATCTACGCTGAAATTTTATCCTGAAATAGCCTAATTTGTGTTGTTAGTACATGCATTTTGTGTTAAATGGTCTTTAAATGATACGGTGTGCCTCCACCGAATCCTATATTTATGCACTCATCAATTCATTCTTGTTTCACTCTGGTAATATAAAGGGTATTCTTCTTTGACTTGCGTTATTTCGCTTTACCAGTTCTGTTTCAAAACCGATCCTAAGTTCTTTCTAGCTGTTTATCTTTGATCTCTGAATTTAAGTACTAGTACTTTTTATTGGTTTTTACTGCAAGAATGGAGAGCACAAGCTGCCCAAACCCATATGTTTACCTAATAATTCCCGGTATGAGAGTGATCCCTTTGTCTTCAGATTTCAATGCCATTTTGTTTTGTCCACTAGAGATGTAGCATGAGTAATAATCACTCATGTTTTCCAGGCCTCTTTGGTAATCAAGGTCCGTTACACTTCATGGGAACTAAATGATTCTTTTCGAAGATGGGTCTAGCTTGCCGTATTGCAAAAATCCACAGCGAGGTATTAAACGATTACTCCCCAGTAATTCCAGACTAAGATGTGTAACAATGGTAAAATTTTTCCGTTCTGCATTTTGGTTTCCAAGAAATTTTCTCATAAGGTTTGACCATTTGTAAAATAGAATGGATATTCATCGGCGCCCTTTCATATTTTTCTGCATTTAGGCATCTGTGGAACACAATGTTTGGGAACTTAAGCAATATATTGAGGAGCTCTACTGGGGAGCCGGCAAGCCTGTGATGCTGCTAGGGCACAGCAAATATGGGGTTGATGCTGCGGCTGCACTGTCGATCTACTGGAGTGATTTGAAAGACAAAGTCGCTGGTTTGGCACTGGTACAAAGCCCATACGGCGACACCCCCATTGCTTCTGTTACGCTCCGCGAAGGCCAGATTGCTGACAAGGAAACTAGGAGGATTATGGAGCTTTTGATCTACAAGTTGATCAAGGTTACGGGTTCTCAAGCATTGATGATTTAAGTTAGTTGTTCGTTTTTTTTTTCCGCCGTTCAGTGTAGCAGCTGAATTTTTATATAGGGAGACATATGGGCATTGGAGGACCTTACTTATGAGAAGAGGAAGGAGTTCATCATGAAGTACAAACTCCCAGAACAAGTCCATCTCATCTCCTTCCACTCCGAAGCCAACATTGCCCCGGGAGTCCTCGCGACCATGACTCACAGCTCATGCAGAACTGCCCTGGCTTCCCCTACTGAAGTTCGAAAACGACGAGTTCAATGATTTTCCTCGAGCAGGACCTCAGGTGCCCGTGGTGATGCCTCTATCTGCTGCCATGGCTGTGTGCGCGCTCCATCTTCAGCTCCGGTATGGGGAGAAGAGTGACGGGTTAGTGACGTGCCGTGATGCTGAAGTTCCGGGCTCGGTTGTTGTCAGACCAGATAGGAAGCTTGACCATGCCTGGATGGTTTACTCATCATCAAAGAGGAACCCCACAGAGCCAGATGCTTGTGAAATGTGTGAGGCCCTCTTGACTTTGCTTGTGGAGATTGGGAAGATGAAGCAGGAAATAGAGAAGCAGCTGAGAAGCTAAAAATACTTCACAAGAAGTTTTTCGCTCCTCTTTTTTTTTTTTTTTGGGCATCTGAAATGTTTTTTATTGTTCTATTTAGGAGAACATTTATTATTCAAAAACACAAGTTGGAAGCAAATTTGATGCTTATGCATGCCTAGTTTTATTCGTGGCAAAGATCTTCGAACATACATCTGGTTAAGCCGCTTTGCCTTCAAATCACGATTTACCTACAATGTGATACCAAAATGTAAACTCAAAATACATGTTTCAAGGGACGTGTCAATGGTTAGGAGATGGATTTTGGATTTTAATGAGACAGTGTGATTCAGTACAAAATGTTTATGGGATCACTTTGTATGTTTAATGTGTTTTTTTTTTAAATTATTATTATTATTATTATTTTATTGAAATAAATCTTTTTTTTTTTTTTTTAAATCAAGATGGGTTTGCCTTCTTCCATTTCCTTGATTCCTGATTGTTGGATTTATATTTTCAGGTGTATATATATATATATATATATATATATATATATATATTTTTTTTTTTTTTTTTTTTTTTTTGAATTTTTGGGCTCTCTTGGATGGCTTCTGGTTGTGTCTATGTCGCTATTGTGAAGCTACTTGCTTCTTTGTTTCGTTAATGAAAGCTTTTTCACAAAAAAAAAAAATAAATAAATAAATAAATAAAATAAAAATCTGATATGTTTCTTTCATGGTCTGAGAAATAGAAGAATAATTGAATATGAGAAAAAGAAAAGATAATGGAAGACGGAGGAGGGACTGTTGGTATTTTTCTGGTTGTTGGGATAGATTTTTGGAGGTTCAAAAGTGATGTTTGTGCAATGAGAGATTTGAAGAGCAATGATGCTTCATTATTATGGTGTTTGGGAATCTGTAAGGTTTAATTGATAGCGAGGGAGACTGATTGAACGGTTTACGGTTTTTTAAAGGTACAAGTTTTATTCGGAGGGGTAAAGATGTGAGAGTCAGAGCAACATGGAGAAAGAGGAGAACAGACTTAAAAAAAAAAAAAAAAAAAACAGTAGAAAGATCAAAGTTCTATCGTCAATCAACTCTCGATCTAATTTCTCTCTCTTCCAATTATACTCTCCCTCTCGTATTTTTCTGCTCAGATCTTTAAGGCCGTTGCTTCTTGGTTTCTTCTGAGGATCTTCTGAGAATATTAAAGGAAAGAATAAAGAATCCCATGATTATAGGAATGAGATTTGCTGCTGATTTGATTGTATGTATGCCAATCCACTTAGTTTATTGTAATTGATTGTCTATACATAGTTTCCTAGAATAGATTACCTGATGTTCTTTATATGTATATGCTTTCTCATTTGTATTCAACAATTAATTCAATATACACAAAAGGTTCCAATATTCAGTTTCCTTTTCATGGTATCAGAGCATCGAACCTGGTGACTCTTGAATTCTTCGAACACTTCCGCAACCTAATTTTTGTTACAACCGCTATCATGACAGATCAAAACACCAAGAAGACTCAAGCAAATCAAGTTGAAAAGCAAAAGGCGCCACTACACTGTTCCTATTGTGATCGTGATTATCATAGCATTGAGAAATGCTACTACCTACATGGCTTTCCAGTAGGTCATAAGCTTCATGGTGAGAACGTGAAGCCTCCTAATCAGCGCCAAACTAGTGCTAACAATGTGAAGATGGAACCAAATAAGCCAATGGAGACAGGAGGAAAATCGCTTCCAACAAATGACGAACCGAGGCTCACAACCGACGAATACAACCAATTGATGACAATAATTTGGAAAAACAATGATGGTAACATTCAGCATTTTGCGAATACCACAGGTATTATCACACCATCATCTCAAATTTCTCCGGTTGCATCACATTCGAATTTGTGTTGGATTATTGATAGTGGAGCCACGGATCATGTGACCTCCTCATTTGAATTGTTGGATTCAAAAGGATTGCCAAGCACAACAACCATCAGTTTGCCAAATGGTGGTCAGACATATATTGAGTCAATTGGTTCATTACATATTACACCTCAAATTAAACTCGATGAAGTCCTCAAAGTTCCACAATTTCGAGTTAATTTATTATCAGTTAGTAAACTAACACAAGCGTTAAATTGCACAGTAACCTTCTTTTCCGATTTTTGTGTTGTGCAGGACGCTGCCATGAAGAAGATGATTGGCCAGGGCAAGCAACATAATGGCCTCTACTACCTAACACAAGACCAAAATCCAGCCTTTGCCAACATCATCCGCAAACATTCCAACCTCTGGCACCAACGTCTTGGGCATCCATCATCTGGTCCTCCCAAGTACTTACCAAAGTCAATCCTGCAATTTATTTTGATTCTAAGCATGTTTGTGAAATTTGTCCTCTTGCCAAACAAACACTTTTACCTTTTCCATCTAGTTTCATTTCTTCTCAATCACCTTTTGAATTGATACATTGTGATATTTGGGGACCTCATCAAATAAAATCTCATTCTGGGGCTCATTATTTCTTGACAATTGTTGATGATTATACTCGATATACTTGGGTGCATCTCATGAGTTTTAAGTCTGAAACACAGGGAATATTACGGTCTTTTATTTCTTGGGTGGAAACACAATTTAATTGTAGAATTAAAACTCTTCGAACCGACAATGGTACTGAGATTTTTTCTATGAAAGATTACTTAGATGCCAAAGGAATAAATTATCACACCTCATGTACTTCTACTCCACAGCAAAATGGAGTAGTTGAGAGAAAACATCGTCATCTTTTAAATGTTGGGAGGGCTCTTCGTTTTCAAGCAAACTTGCCATTAAAATTTTGGGGAGAGAGTGTTCAAACGGCTTGCTATTTAATAAATCGTTTACCCACACCTCTTCTTTCTCATAGATCCCCATATCAAATGCTTCACAACGAACCACCCATATACAACCATCTTAGGACTTTTGGATGTCTTTGCTATGCCACTAATCTTCAACCCACACATAAATTTGATCAAAGAGCCCGTCGTTGCATATTTATCAGTTATCCTTTTGGTCAAAAGGGTTATCGAGTTTATGATTTAGCAACAAACAAATTCTTTTCTTCTCGAGATGTTGTTTTCCATGAGCATATTTTTCCATTCCATGCCAATCCGCAAGAAGTCCAAAATGATGAGGTTGTACTTCCTCTGCCTCACATCTCCGAAGAACCAATCATCCTAGAGACCAGCACCCCACAAGCCGATGCCCGTCCTTTATCCCCATCAGTACCTAATCTTGATACTCCCATACTGCCATCACCCCCTACTACTCGTCGATCTGATCGTATCAAACAACCAAGTGTCAAGCTTCGAAATTATCATCTCTACCACACTGCCATGGTTGATCCTATCCAATCATCTTCCTCGTCAGGCACGCGTCATCCCTTATCCGGTATGTTTCTTATGCACAACTTTCACCAAAATATCGGAATTTTGCTTGTGCTATTACTACGCTTGTGGAACCTGTGACTTATGAACAGGCAGTGTTAGATCTGAAATGGCAGGAAGGTATGGATGCAGAATTAACAGCTCTTGAACAAAACAATACTTAGACACTAATGCCGCTTCCCTCTGGTCATCGTCCAATTGGCTGTAAATAGGTGTACAAGATTAAGCATAACTCGGATGGCACAGTTGAGCGATACAAAGCCCGATTGGTGGCAAAAGGCTTCACTCAACGAGAAGGTATTGACTATAAGGAAACATTTGCACTGTGGCCAAGTTAACCACAGTTCGTTGTTTACTTGCTGTGGCTGCTGTCGTAATTGGTCACTTCACCAAATGGATGTTCAGAACGCTTTCCTACATGGTGATTTACTTGAAGAAGTCTATATGCAGCTACCTCCTGGTTTTCATCGGCAGGGGGAGACACCTATGGTTTGCTGACTCAACAAGTCGCTATATGGACTCAATCAAGCCTCTCGGAGCTGGTTTCATAAATTTTCTGAAAGTATTCAGCAAGATGGTTTTCACCAATCAAGGGCCGACTATGTAATATCTGAAATTTTGATGACTCTAGATTTCCTTAGAAATAAGGAAAACCTAAGTCTGGATCAAGATTGGAATGGAATAACAGTATAAGTTTGAGTTCTCATTTAACTAGTAACGAGACTCAACAATAGACTACTTAGCCAAGTATAAGGCGTTTTAAGGAAAATGGCGTGATGAAATTTCATAATTTCATGTTGGTCAAAGTTTGACCAAGAAAGTCAAAATTGACCAAAAAGTCAATGGATTGACTAAGAACAGTCAAATGTATGACTGTTCAGTAATAGGAAAAGCAGTATTGAAAATATACTGCGAAAATTGTCTTTTCGGACAAGATAGCTAGAATAAGCTATGAGATCACCCTAGAAAAATCAAGCACACTAAGTTGGATATCAAGGGCCAGATGGCTTTAAGAAATAAGAAAAAAATTTTATACAGTCCGTTTTTACACAGATGAATTTTGGACTGTAGTACAGTATAAAAATATTGTGTTTAAGCAAACACAGTATTAGAAATATCTGTGTAACAGAAAAATGGACTGAATATTGAGGAAAAGCCAAACAGGGCTTAATATGGATGACATCATCCTATCCTTAATTTATGACATCATAATTGGATTAAATAAGCTTGGAAAGAAAGCAAGGAAGGCTCTAGAAGAGATGACATGGCCGGCCACCTCAGGGGCAAAAATGCCAAAATTTTATCTTTAGGGGTTAAAGTGAAAATTTTGGAAAATTGATGATGTAAGCAAAGTGATGTCATCAAGATGATGTCATCAAGGTGAGATAAGCTTGGCTTGATCTCCAAGTAAGGGGCCGGCCACCTAGAGGGCATAAATGCAAGAATTTTAACTTTCGGGGCCAAAATGCAATTTCTGAAAAATAGGTGATGTAAGCAAGATGATGTCATCAAAATGATGTCATCATTTGCTTGGAGAACAAGGTGATGGCCGGCCAACATGCCACTTGGAAGGTCAAATTGTAAATATTTTGTCTTTTGGGGGCAAAAGTGTAATTTTGGAGAAAAATGATGATGTAAGCATGAGGTAAGCACATGATGTCATCAAGATGATGTCATCATGATGAGGTAAGCAAAACTTGGGCTCCAAGGCAACCAATGGCCAGCCAACACTTGTAGGGGTCAAAGTGCAAATATTTTTGCTTCAAGGACTAAAGTACAATTTTGGAAAAGAAATTAAATCCAAATTCAAGGACTTTTTAGCAATTTTGAAAGTTAAAAATCAGCTATAAATATGGGTGAAGGGGGTCGGATTTCAGCTCAAAAAAAATTGGGAAATGTCCCAAAACTATGGCAAAATTTTCCCTCACCCATTTTCTCTCTAAAACCGACCCTAGGAAGAGCAAAAAAAAAATTGGTTGGCTGGATTTTTGGTAATGGCCAGACCTTGTGTGAGTGTGTGAGGCTCAATTTTATTGGCCAAAATTTTTGGAACCCCAATTGGAGGGGAGGCCGGTTGTGTGGAGCCAAAGAAAAAGGAAGAGCAAAGTCAAGTTGGAGGCCGGGTTTTTGAGCTTGTGGTGATCTGATTTTAGTGCAAGAGTGGCTGAAAAATTTTGGACTCCACTAGTCAAGGAGGAGGCCGGACGTAGTGGTAGCAAGGAGGGACCAAGGGTGAACCAAATCTAGCAAGCCAAACTTTGGGTGGAAGCTAGGTAAAATCCCTTAAACCCTACACTTTTCATTTAAATTTCAATTGAGAAATTTAAATGTATTTCAAGCAAAGTTTGTATGAGCATAAGCTCACTTTAATTCCCTGCCTTAGCTAAGAAAGTTAGAGTACGTGCTTGATTTAATTGGGGGTTATGGTTTGGTAGTTTCTATGTGCATGCTATGTGTTTGTGATATGGTTAGGGTTGTTTTTATATGTTGATGCATGGTGATGTTAGAAATTTGATTAAAGAAAATTTATGCTAGAAAACCGCTGCATGTGTGTATTAGAGCTCCCGCGGTGGCTGGTCGAGCTAGATTCCACGTCTAGGACGTAAAACGAATTCTAAACAGAAAACTGCCAGTTCGGGTGCCAACTGGCCAGTTTCGGGAAAAGTGAAATTTGAGGCCTTTAGAGGCCCAACTGGGTAAAATTAAAACATAAAAGTTGTTCAGGAGGGTTTTTCCTAGGGAAGGCGCGGGCAGAATCCCAAAATGAGACTCCAATGGTCTCTGTTTTTACAAAAATCCGTGGCTGGTCTGCCCAGACCCAGTTTACAAGATCAGCCAGTTTCAAACAAACACTGGCGCAAATACAAGCAGAACTGGATTTTTCTCAAACACGAAAGTTTTAGGATTTTTGAGATCTAAAACTTTCGTGAAGAAAACTTTTTCAATTCAATTCAGATTTTTAAACTGACACGGATTTCTAAAGAGTGTGCAGGAAACAAAAATTCCTGCACGGGATTTTCTAAAACAATGATGGACGGTAACGGGAAGGATACCCGAGTTACGGGACGGGTCTAAAGCTCAAGGTTGACTTAGGATAATGGGCTAAGTTTGACTACTCAAGGGTTACTCAAGGTAACCCAACAAGGTATAAAAAAAAATTGTGTTGATCCTAAAACCCAAAAGATTATGAATAAAAATGACAAGGCATAGGTTAGGATGATAACCTAACACTATTCATGTTTGTATTGGGCCGATGCCCTTAGGTTACTCTAAGTAACCAAACAAGTTATCATGAGGTTAATAAATTAATATAGGAGGGACATATGACTAGGGTTACTATTAAGGTTGGTTAAGAATACAACATGCATGAAAAGATTTACGGTAAGATAGGCTAATCCTTATCTTACGCCCTAATGAAACAGGAATAGAACCTGTCGATATACCTTGACGGAATATTAGATCAAGTTTCAAGAGCATAGAAACCAGGTAAGTACAAACCTCACCTACAGTATGGAAAATAGTAAGCTATTTTCAAATATATTGATTTGATGCCATGTTATGCTATGCAATGTCATGTTATGCTATACAATGCCATGTTATGCTATACAATGCCATGTTATGTTATGCAATGCCATGTTAACTATGTCATGTTATGTTATGATGTTAAGTTATGCTATGTCATGTCACGTTATCCATGTTATATCAAGTTATGCCATGCCTAGTCTCATGTGCATCATGATTATTAAGATCACATGTAAAGATTCTTAGTCTTGAAAAAAAAAAGATAACAAGACTAAGACTAAACCAAGTCAAGTAAGGTGTCGTACCAACCTCCTGTTGATGCATGAGGATCATGTATGTTCAAGTTATAATTATCAACCTTCGTTGATGCGTGAAGGTCATGTTCATGTTTTCCAGAATGGTTAAGGGCCTTGCAAACCCTGACGTTCTGAGGCTTAGCGCTTTTGGTACGTACACTAAGGCCCACATGTTAAGCAAGATAATAAGTTCAAGTGCATAAAAGATTCATAATTGGACATAATTGGTTCATGCATAGTTGTGCAATATTTCTTGTTTTTGTGAGATTATGTTTGTACTTGCTGGGCGAAAGCTCATCAGTATATTCCATCTGTAGGTAGATGCCTGCAGCTTTACTTGGTGGGCTATGGAGACGATGAAGCAAGTGAAGGGCGGTATGGGATACCACTACGCAAGATTTTCCGCAAATTGTTTAAATTATCAAGTTGTATATATATGTTTTAAAGAATATGTACAATGTTGTATATGCAATGTTTTTAAGTTGTGATTTTAAAATAAAGTTTTAAAGTTTAAAGAAAGAAAAAAAAAATTTTCTGAAATTTTCTGTAAGGTTAAGTATCTAAGTATAAGGTTTAAGTTAAGCAAGTATGGTAACGGCCCACGTTCACGTAAGGACGCCCCTGCGTGGAACGGTCGGGGCGTTACAGTTATGATGGAATGGAACGTTAGTCGGGGCGTTACAGACTATTCGCTTTTCACGAAAATCTCTGGTAATTCTTTCACAGCTGTGCTTATCTATGTAGACGACATGATCATAACAGGCAATGATGACAATGCAATTGCTGCTCTTAAAAGATTTCTCCACACCAAATTCCGCATCAAGACCTCGGCCAATTACGATATTTCCTTGGTATTGAACTTGCTCGATCTATTGATGGTATTTCGATATCCCAACGAAAGTACACTCTTGACATCCTAGATGAAGCAGGTTTGCTTGGGGCCAAACCATTGTCTACACCCATGGAAGAGAATGTCAAACTCTTGCCCACAGAAGGAGAATTATTAAAAACTCCATCCACTTATAGAAGGTTAGTTGGACGGCTCATTTATCTCACCATTACAAGGCCAGAGATAAGCTATTCGGTCACATTCTAAGTCAATTTATGCAAGAACCAAGAAAACCTCATTTAGATGCTGTTCATCACCTTTTGCGATATCTTAAAGGCGCACCTGGCAAGG